>PVLC010041667.1:0-13287 GCA_004027655.1 Graphiurus murinus | reverse complement strand
CCCCTCCTCTTTTTTTTTTTTTAATAGTTTTGAAACAGGGTCTCACTAAGTTCCAGAGGGCATCACTAAGTCGCTGAGGTTGATTCTCCTGTCTCAGCTTTCCTAGTATTGGGATCACAGGCAGGCACCACCACCTGGCTCTCTGTGGCTGTCTATCCACCAGATCTCCGCTGAGCAAGGCCTTCATTTCCCAGTAGAACCTGTTCTTTTCCTTCTCAGCATCGTTTCTTCCTTGGGAGACCAACTTTGTTTTTTTGCAATTTGCAATCACAAAAAGCACAAAAGAAAATTTTAAAAATGAGTGAAAGCCTCCTCTTCTAGAGCTCAGCTGGCCAGACTCTTGGCTGGGCAGAAGGTCAGGGCCTAACTCTGTGCATCTGGCTTTCTTGGGCCTGGGGTTTGCCAAGGTTCTGCCGAGCAGAAGGAAGTTGGACTTACTAGGGGTCCATACTTGGGCCTAGAGATTTCTTCTAGTTTCCTTTGACCTTGTGGCTCCATGTGCAGATATAAAAAAAGGGGCCGAAGGAACAAAGTCTCTGCAGTACCCCATGGATTATTCTGGAATTAGGCCACTGCTGTCAATTTTATTTGGTGATCTCAGTCGGGGCTCCAAATTATACCTGTAATTTGGTGCACTCCGTGTATTGCAGTCTGTCAGAGAAATCCTATAATTATTTTTCAAGTGACAAAGTTCTAAGGAATAGCTAAATAAATGTAGCTAAATTTGGAGCTCTGTCTCTGTACAGTGGAATGTGGCAGGAGCAGCGAGATGATCTGTGGCTGGAGGAAGGAGAGTTTTGTTACTATCCAAAAGGTGGCAGCAAAAATTACCTCAATTAACTGAACAAGAAGCCCGGCCTCCTCTGCCAGCTCGCCCGGGAGCCCTGGCACACACCTTTTTCCTTTTCTGCCAGAATTCCAGGCCTCCCTCTCCAAGCTGTCCCCAGCTCCATCTGCCACTCCCGTCTGAGGCTGATCCCCGTGCCCTCCTCACCTCCTGCCTCCTCCCAGAGAGGCTCCAGCTCAGCATTCCAGAAGGAGCAGGGTCAGGAGTTCACATCTCCAAGAAATCTCAGCACGCAGCCATGCTAACAGGGAGCCCAGCGAGAAAAGGCAAGGGCCTGTATCTGCCCTGTACAAACGCCATGGAAGATGGGAAAGGCTTTCTGCAAACCCAGGACAGTGAGCACTCAGGGGAAATGCCAAGCCCATCTTCCCCAGGCCCTTGATGTTGAGAATCTGGTCTGTGTTAGACGTCTGCAAATGATTTAGGTGGGTTAGTACATCAAATATCTCTTTAGCCTTTACTAGGTGCCACAAACTCTTCTGGATTCTGGGTTTATAGCAGTGGACAAAAGAGAAAATCTTTGCTGTGTGTCACTAACATTCTACTGGGGGTAAAACAACAGCAAGATAAATGGGAAAATATGTGCTTGGTTACATGGTGAGACGTGCTAAGGAGACCATCAAGCAGGGCAAAGAGTATGAGTGACAGAAGAGGCTGTTCCAGCATTAGCGAGGGTGGCCAGGGTCAACCTTGCTGCAGAAAACATGTTAGAGTCGGGACCTGAAGGAGGTGAGGTGCTCTGACCTATATGGGGAACGCAGAAGGAATAAGTGCAAAGATGCAGAGGTGGGAGAAGCTAGGTCATATAGGTATCGGGTGAGGACCGCGGAGCCCTGCTGTGAGAGACAGGAGGAACTGAAGAAGGGAGCCATGCTGAAGAAAATAACCACTATGCTAAGTTTGTCATCATTTGTTTAAACCAGGGATCAGTAAGCTATGTGTTTTTGTATAGCCTCTGAGCTAAGATTGGCTTTTATATTTTTAAGTGATTGGGGGAAAAAAATCAAAAGAAGACTATTTTGTGACACATGAAAATTGTATGAAATTCAAATTTCAGAGGCCATAAATAAAGTTTTATTGGAATAAAGCCATGCTCATTCATTTATCTATTTTCTATGGTTCCTTTTGTGCTACTATGGTGAAGCTGAGTGGTTATGATACAGAATACACCGTCTACAAAGCCTAAAATACTTATGATTTGGCCCTTTACAAAAAACATTCACCAATTCCTGGTCTAGGAATTGAGGTTAGGCTGTGGCTTTGGGGTCAGGAGCCCTTAATTCCAGGCTTGGTGGGGTCACCACTTGGTAATTGTACAACTTTGAACAAATGGACTACCCACTTTGAGACTGTTTCCTCATGTCTGGGATAGGGAAAAAGTGCTCACCCTCTTAACCCTCTTAAGATGTTCATGAGAATTAAATGAAATGAAGAATATGAAGCAATTAGCAAGTGCTTGATATTCTAAACCATTATAATGATTACTAATGCTGAACATGGAGGCACACGCCTGTAATCTAAGCCCTTGGGAGGCTGAGACAGGAGGATTCCAGGTTCAAAGCCAGCCTCAGCAACTTAGGTTCCTCAGCAACTTAGAAAGACCCTGTTTCAAAAAAAAAATAGAATAGGAGCTGGACGTGGTGGCACATGCTTGTAATCCCAGGTTCATGGCCAGCCTCAGCTGCCTAGTGAGGCCCTCTGCAACTTAGTGAGACCCTGTTTCAAAATAAAGAATAAAAAATAGGGCTGGGGGTATAGCTCGGAGGTAGAATGCCCCTGAGTTCAATCCCCAGTACCACAGGAAAAAAGAAAGAATAGGGCTGAAGGTGTAGCTCAGAGATATAATGCCTCTGGGTTCAACCTCCAGTACCACATTAAAAAAAACAAAAAGGAAGAAAAAGAAAAAAAAAAGATTACTAATAACAATAAAGGGAGAAGGTAGGATGGAGAGATGTAGTGGACTGAGGGATGTTCGTGTAATCCTGAAAATTCCTATGTTGAAGGCCTAGCCCGCAATGTGATGGTGTCTGCAGGCGGGCCTTTGGGAGGTATTTACAATTAGAAAAGGTCATGACAGTGGAGTCCTCATAATTGGATCAGTGCCTTTAAAAGAAGAGATCAGAAAGGGCTTCTCTTTCTCTCTCTCTTTCTGTGTTATGTAAAGACACAGAGAGAACACGGCTATCTGTACACCAGGAAGAGAACCCTCTCCAGAAACCAACCATGCTGGTACCATGACCTCGGAGTTCCAGCCTCCAGAATAGTGAGAAACAAGTGCCCATTGTCTAAGCCACCTGGTCTAGGCCCTTTTGATACAGCAGTCTAAACTGACTAATACCAGGGAAGAGCAAGCATCTTTACCTGGGGAAGCCAGAGAAGTGGTCACTGAGTTGACCACTCAGAATTTCCCCTGGTGGGGAAGGAGGGAAAAGACAAGTACAAAAGCAATGGCGACCTGAGTGAGCTGGGGGCCTTTGGGGATGGAGAGGATGTTCTCTTTGTTTGCAGGTCAGAGGGGCGAGGGGGGCAGGGGGAGAGGGTGGAGTTTGGCATAGCTGAGGCACATTGTGAAAGGCCATGTATTCTGTCCTCAGGCAGGCAATGTGCTACGTTTTGCCCATTGGGTATTGAAGTCTTCCTTCCTCTGTCCCTGAGGTCATTTGAGAACAGGGGTGAAAAGGCAGCTGACAAGAGTCCTTCTACTTATTCTTTCATGGCCACAGGCTAGGGGACAGTGCCTGAGCTCCTCGGTGGCCAGCAGCCTGCGAATCGGAGGCTCGTTGTGGTAAATAAGAAAGACACAACCCTCGACCTAGGGGGTAAAGAGGCTTATAAGAATTAAGGAAATTTTTAGAGTACTGGAATTTCAGGTGTGCACTGCCACACTTGATAATGTGCCTTTTTTTTTTTTTTTAGTGCTGTGGATTGAACCCAAGACCTTGTACAAGCTAAGCAAGCACTCAACACTCAATCACCGAGTTACACCCCCAGCATTCAGATTTGAGTTTAAAAAAATTATTCGGGTTCCTGTGACCTGGAATAAGCTTGAATAGAAGAGGTTCTTGCTGTGGTTCATGGAAGACAGACCAAGGAAGTGGCCATGAGAATGAGGGAGTGGACCAATAGAGGAAAAACAGAAAGTGGAATCGTAGAGCCGAGTAGCCAGGTATAGATCATGAAGGAGAACAGATGATGAGCAGAGCTGATCTGTGTCTCTTCGTGGACGGTGCTGCCATGTACTGAGATGAAGAAGGAGAGACAATACTGGTGCAAGGGACGCAGGTGCAGAGTGAGGATCATGAGTTCAGGACTGTGGATGCTGAGCCAGGGATTCTTGTGGGTTAATCCAAGTTGGGGAGCTGTCTTGAGGTACTTGCCTATCTCACTCTAGAGTTCAGATCTGAGCTGGAGCTAGAAATCAGGGAGTTGTCAATAAATAAATAGTAATCGGCATCTTGGAGTTGTTGAGACCACAGAGGGACAGGTCTTATCTGCTCAAGATAGGACAAGCAAGCTGCTCCCCAGCTGCATAATATTCTGCCTTTTGAAAATGCACACACACACACACACACACACACACACACACACACACACACACGCTTCCACCCCTAATGACTCGAGTGGCATGTGTCTGGCCCTGATCATGCAGACAGTTTTCCAGGAAGTTGCCAACACAATGAACCATCTGAAGCCTCTAATGAAGCAATTATAGTATGTGGAAGGAACAATCAATCAACTGTGAACTCAGTGGTGAGAATTTTACAGAGATGGGGGGTAGATAACAGGCTGGTTGCGGTTAAGTCAAAGAGAGTAACTTGATTCCTTATTAGAGAGGAAGTACACACATGATGGGAAAGTCCCCGCCCTCTCCCCTCCCCCAGCACACACAAAGGAAATCGCTCCTCTTGCAAGACTACCACCACTGCCAATGGGGGGATTGCTCTCAAGTGTTGTTCTAGGTCTGAGGATGGTAGAGTGCTTGTCTAATACAGTATGAGGTCCTAGGTGCCAGCTCCAGCACCACAATAAATAAATAAATAAATAAATAAATAAATAAATAAATAAATAAATAAAGTACTGGAATCACAAGGAAAATATCCACATTTGGAGAAGTCGGGCTTCATAAAAATCTCTTTCTGGCTGGGCGTGGTGGTGCACGCTTGTAATCCCAGCATTATCTTAGTGGAGGCTGAGATGGGAGGATGCGGGTTTGAGGCCAGACTCAGCTCCTTAGTGAGGCACTCCGCAACTTAGTGAGACCCTGTTTCAAGAATTTTTAAAAAATAGGGCTGGGGGTATAGCTCGGAGGTAGAATGCCCCTGAGTTCAATGCCCAGTACAGCAAAAAAACCCCAAAAAAACAAAAAAAAACATCTTTCTCTCATGAATCTCCCCAGGTCAGCACTCCACTCCTCTTTTTTTTTTTTTTTTTTTTAATTTGTTACATTTTTTAATTTGTTACATTTTTTAAGGGGTAATATTGGGGATGAAACCCAGGTCTATTCTACCTCTAAGCTATACCCCCAGCCCTATTTTATTTTTTAATTTTGAAACAGGGTCTCATTAAGTTGCTGAGGCTGGCCTCACATCTGCGATCCTCTTGTCTTGGTCTCCTAAGTACCAGATTATAAGCATGCACCACCACACCTGGTTCATTTGGTTCTTGAAGCCAAAGCAGCTGCGCCAGGGGAGAGGTTCAATCCATGCTGACGAGAATCGTTTTCTTATTTCCATTGCTCTATGACAGGCTGTACATGTATTATCTCTAATTCTCATAACAAGCCCACAGAAGAGGTGTCATTAGGCTCAATTTACAATGAGGAAAGAGAGACACAGTCGAAATCATCTGTTGATGGCATGGAGCTCAGATGAGGCCAAGCTGAACCAACCCTCATTCCTGTGACTTCAGAGTGTGTCTGTCCACTTCCACCTGGCCTGCCGCCTTCCAGATGGTGCCTGGACTCCTCGAATTTCCTCTGTTCTGTTCAGCCTATTCTCTTGATCTCTGGGCTACTAGAATATCTGTGTGTGTGATTGTGATTGTGATTGTGTGTGTGTATGTGTGTGTGTGTGTGTGTGTGTGTGTGTGTGTGTGTGTGTGTGTTTTACTGGGGATTAAACTCAGAGGTGTTCTACCTCTGAACTATAAGCTACACTCCCGACCCTTTTTTTGTTTTGTTTTGAAACAGGGTCTCGCTAGGTTGCTGAAAGTCGTGCTAAATTGCTGGACCTGGTCTTGAACCTGTGCTCCTTCTGTCTCAGCCTCCCAAGTACTGGGATTACAGGTGTGCACTGCCATGGGCAGCTCTAGAAGATCTTTATCAACATCCCCATGCAGAGGCCCAGGATCTTCCTCTAGAGGCTCCCACATGACACAGGGCACTGGGAGAGAACAACCAGTCCTTCCTCTTCTCCCCTCTGCAGTAAACACAGTTCTTCAGCTTTTCCCCATGTGACATCCTAAAGGCAGGCTGTCCTCCCCACAACTTCCTCACCAAAGGCTCACCTCCCACTGCAGAAGCTTAAACTCGCTCCTCCAGGAGTACATCCTGATTTTGAAGTTAGAGAATCAGGGGATTGGAGCATCTGGATCCCATCCCTGACCCCGGCCAGCTGAAGCAACTGATGTAAACTCTCTGGGGTCTAGATGTCTTCGGCTATGCAGTGGGGTTGACCATTTTACATTATTCTGAAAACAACTGGACAAAACATATGGTTACCAGAATAGTGCTGCGCACAGAAAGGCTATATAATCAGTGGGTGATGGTATTTTCATTACTATCATTGAAGATGGGCGCTGCTGTTCTTCAGACTTTGATCCACTTCATGCAGTGTGAAGCATGAGGCTCCCACGTGGAGTAAGCAGAGGACCTGAGCATCCTAAGGCTCATGCACGTCTGCGATGCTCCTCTCAAGTCCACCCAAGTGGTCAGATTCGTGTTGCACATTGATTATTCATGGACTCATCGTGTCAGGGAAAAATATTATCCCAACCACAGGAGCAAGTATTTGTCTCAGAAAAGGAATTCTCATGTTTTAGGAAAGACAGATATATGAATTGTTTAGTCTTTTTTGTTATTTTTTTTTTTTTCAAGAAGCACACAATTACTGAAAGTCCAAGGTACAGGATTAAGTTTTTGTTTTGTTGGTTTTTTTTTTTTTTTTAAGGCATCCCATGGGGCCAGTGTGATGGGCCACAGGTATAAAGTTTTTGAATATCTGCTTTGATGAAGAAAGAAAGCTGAGGCCCCTGAAGATGTGAATATTTAGGTATTTTTTTAAAGCAGAGGTTCTCAAACTTGAGCATGTTTAAGAATCACCTGGACTATGCAAACAAAATGTGGTTGTATCACGTGTCTCAACATTCCCAAGGTGTGCCTTATCCTTGTGGTAACGGGCCTGTTGTTCTCCTTGGAGCACAGAGCCTTCCTTTACACGAGATTCCTGAAATGCTACTTTATCGGAAGCAACATATATGGCTCTTGTATTAGTTAGGACTTACTGAGTTGTATGTGTTTGAAATCAAAAGCAAGCTCACTTAGAGAGAAAGATATTAAAAAGGAATTCAATGCCCAGCGTAGTGGCACATGATTGTAAATCCAGTACTTGGGAGGCTGAGACAGGAGGCTGGTCTCAGCTCCTTAGTGAGAACTTCTGCAATTTAGTAAGACCCTGTTTCAAAATAAAGAATAAAAAATAGAGCTGGGGATATAGCTCAGAGCTAGAATGTCCCTAGGTTATATTCCCAGTACTGCAATAAAATAATAAATAAATAAGTTCATAGCTGGGAGTGGTGGCACATGACTGTAATCCTAGTATTTAGGAAGCTAGGATAGCAGGTTTGAGGACAGCCTCAGCAACTTAGCAAGATTCTGCTTCAAAATAAAAAAAATAAAAACGGCGGGGGATGTAGCTTGAAGATAGAATGCCCCCGGGGTTCAATCCACAGTACAAAAAATAAAAATAAAAAAAGGAATTCATTGGTCAAAGTCTCTGAAAATTCCAGAGATCTTTTAGCTTATCATGCCATATGGGACCTCTGTCTTTCTCTCTGTCGTTTTCATGTACAAATATATATATAAACACACACACACATATACATATATACAATGGAAATACATAGTTATATATATACACATATATATTTCTATACATTATTTTTTGCTGTTCTCCACATATTTCTGATTATTTCCCTCCCAGGAACACAGAAGACGTGTGCTTCTCAACCGTTTATGATGGAGTAGGGTCATATGATTAATTCTGGCCAGTGAGTTATAAGCAGAGGTGATTCACAACACTTCTGAACTAGAACATTTAATTGGCAATACCTTACCTTTTTCTCTGCCATAGTGATTAGCAACATTTGAATTGCTGGTTGGTTACTCATCTTCGACCCCAGCAGAGGACTTTATAACAGAGTTCTCCAGTGACTCTCAGTGGACTGGCAGTATGAATAAGGCATAAACCTTCGTTATCCGTCATTAAGATTTAGAGACTGTGACCACAACAAAGTCTGACCAATCTCAGCTCAGAGGGCCTGTAGCAGTTTAATATTCATGGGTACAGTTCATGGTTTCAGTGAAGAAAGAAACCTGCTTTGCATCCTGACACCCAGTCTCTTGGAGACACCCTGTTTGACGTTTTTTTGGTTGTGACCTGCCTTTTTTTGTTTTTGTTTTTGGCGGTACTGGGGATTGAACTAGTGGGCATTCTACCTCCAAGCTACACCCCCAGCCCTATTTTTTAGTCTTTATTTTGAAACAGGGTCTCACTAAGTTGCAGAGGGCCTCACTAGGTAGCTGAGGCTGGCCGCGAACCCGGATCCTCCGATCTCAGCCTCCCGAATGCTGGGATTACAAGCGTACACCACCACGCCCGGCTTGTGTCCTGTCTTTTGTATCCATCACTGAGGACAGAAAGATGGTGCGATACAATTGACCAGGTCATGACTATATCCCTTTTCTCTGCCTCTTCTCTGGACAATGGAGAAAGGCTATGAAGGGAGGGGCGAGGGTCCTGCTGCAACTTCAGTGTGAGGGTTTGCATATGGAATGTGCCCCAGAAAAGCTCTTGTGTTGGCAATGCAGCAAGGTTCAGAAGTGACACAGGCTGGACAAGGTGAATCACTGGGGGCACGGTCTTGAAGACTGTATCTGTCCCTGGCCCCCTCCTTTCTCTCTATCTCGTCACCATGAATTGAGAAGATTTTCCTCCACCATGCCCTGCCACCATAATGTCTCTGCCTTAGAGCTGATCAACTATGGACTGAACATCTGGAACTGTGCACCCAAATAAATTTTTCCTTCTCTAGGTTGTTCTTGGTAGGTATTTTGGTCACAGCGATAAAAAGCTAGCTAATACAGGCACCTTTTAAACAGAGTGAGAGAAGAGGCAGAGAACATACTACACGGACTATATGACCACTGTCAGGCTGAGGACTTTTTCCTTCTCCTTCTTTGCTCTCCCCCAGAACTTTTTGTATACACCTCTATTGCACTATTCACATTATATTGTGTTTTGTTTCTTTTTAATGGGTCTGACTTCATCCCCCATCTCCCATCTGAGGGAGTGAATTTCCAGATTTCAGAAACAGCGTCATATTTTCCTTTGTGTCCCCAGAACACAACTCAGGGACTCGGTCATGTGACATATATAAACAACGGAAAGCATGTGTACGAGAACACAGAGCCAGAACGAAGCAGCACATTTTATTTCTTCTGCCACTGGGAGCTCAAACATCAAACAGTGGAGTATATTGACATAAAACCTTCCAGGAGAGACCAAAAAAATGTTTAATTCCCATTCTCCCTAGAATTCCCTTCAACAAACGCAACCAAACACATGGAAACAAGAGACCTGCCACGGCATCATCCACTTGATTTCCGACTGGAAACCCGAGGCACATTCCCTTGCCTGCAATTAGCCAGGTGGAGAACCGACAAACCACTATCAACAGCTCATCTTCATGCCCACACTGTCCCCAGAATCCAAAGGTGTCCTTCCCTTTAATCCTCTGTGGTGGGACAGATGGCACTTACAGCGCAACCTAGCACCTGGGAAATGTTTTTCATGCCACCAATTAAGATGCATTTCCTTCACTGTGTCCCTTGCTTGCACCTGCAGGACACTTGTAACCTCACCAGGAGTATATTCTGTCTGATTGCTCCCTTGTTCATTGGGTTGTGTTGCTATAGATCCAAAAAAGTGTTGCAAAGGAAGAAAGAGAGAGTTGCATTTGAACTGGAAACTTTCTGGAATGTTGCTGTAGCTCCCAGCAAATTCTTTCATTTTTTTTTTTTTTTTCATCCAGTTGACAATGGATGAACCTACTATGTGTCAATAGGTCCTAAAGGAGAAATGAACAATAAATAAGCCAGCCACAGTGATGCATGCCTATAATTTCAGTACTTGTAGAGCTGAGACAGGAGGTTCAAGGATAGCCTCAGTAACTTAGCAAGACCCATTACACCACCTGATTTAATATTACACATGTTAGCAGGGCGTGGTGGCGCATGCTTGTAATCCCAGCATTCGGGAGGCTGAGACCAGAGGATCCGGGTTTGCGGCCAGCCTCAGCTACCTAGTGAGGCACTCCGCAACTTAGTGAGACTCGGTTTCAAAATAAAGAATAAAAAAAAAATAGGGCTGGGGGTGTAGCTCGGAGGTAGAAAGCTCCTGAGTTCAATCCCTAGTACCGCAAAAAAAAAAAAAAAAAAAAAAAAATATTACACATGTTTGAAGCTGGGCATGGTGGTGCATAACTGTAATACCAGCACTTGGGAGGCTGAAAGTAAGCCTCCCAAAAAGTAAGGCTGGAGGTATAGCTCAGAGGTAGAATTCCCCTGGGTTCAATCTCTCGCACCAAAAAGAAAAAAAAGTAAAAAATAAGTTGAATATGGTAGTGTATGCCTGTAATCCCAGTACTTAGGAGGCTGAGACAGGAGGATTACAGGTTTGAGGACAGCTTCAGCAAGCAGTGAAACTCTCTGCAACCTAGCAAGACACTGTTTCTAAACAAAATTTTTTTTTTTTTTTTTTTTTTTTTTTTGGAAAGGATTGGGGATGTAGCTCAGAGGTAGAACACCCCTGAGTTCAATTCTCAGTATAACAATAAATAAATAAATAAATAAATAAATAAATAAATAAATAAATAAATAGGTTGTGGGCATAGGTCGGTTTAATCCCCAATGCAAAAATAAAATAAAAATAAATACGACTCACCGGGCGTGGTGGCTCACACTTGTAATCCTAGCATTTGGGAGGCTGAGACTGGAGGATCCGGGTTTGCAGCCAGCCTCAGCTACCTAGTGAGGCCCTCTGCAACTTAGTGAGACCTGGTTTCAAAATAAAGAATAAAAAATAGGGCTGGGGGTATAGCTCGGAGGTAGAATGCCCCTGAGTTCAATCCCCAGTACCATAAAAAATAAATAAATAAATACGACTCTACCCTTGAGGAACTCATAGTCTAGGAAAGAAATTAGTAAGTAGCTAATTAAAATTTCCTGTGACAATGCCCCAGGTAGGGACACTTTGAGGTACCGATGAGCACAGAAAGGGGAAAGCTCACTAATTTTGAGAAAGGGCCAAAATAAAACCTCAGTTATAGAGAGATCACATGTATTAGTCTATATTTATGTAAAGACAGAAACTCACATTATTATAGTGCAGTACGGCTTAAACATTTCCATATATTTGTCTCATTTTATTCCCCACTAGCTTCGCATAGAAATTACTCATCCCTATTTACAGCTTAAGGAATTAAGGCTCAGATAGGCTGAGAGATTTTCTCAAAATGACAAAAAAAAAAAAAAAAAATGAGACTTAAAACTAGGATTTGGGATTACAGAGTTTATTCTGAACTGATTTAAATTGAGCAGAGCTCTAAGTAGCAAGCAAAAGTTAACAACAAAATAAAACAAACAAAATCCCTCTGGAATTGGACACTATAGCATGCACACCTAAAGCTACCAGCACACCTTGCGCTGTCTCGTGGACTTCAGTCCCAGATGCTTCTAGAAACTCAGTAGAGTTACCCTACCCCTTGGTGAGTGGGGTCTCTGCAATTTCTGTTTGGGGTTCTAACTTTTGGTGGCATCTGGAGTCCATGAACTAATGGGCAGAATCTCCATCTGGTCCCTAAATGCAGGAAAGACAGGTGCCTGGCATTCTCAGTTGCTTTCATGGGCAATGGATTCAATTCCACAAACTTCATCATTCAGAGGCATGTGATGGAGGTTTAGAAGCCAGGTGAAGTAGTGCTGATTTCTCAGCTTGACAATTATATTTACTCCATTTGACTCAATTTGTTATTCCCCGAAGCCCTTTGGAACCCAGTTTGGACAAGCAATACGCTCCTGCCGGCCTCCTGCCTTGTGCAGCGTGACCACAGCTTCGTCATCACGATCTTATAGGAACGGCTCACTTAGTTATTGATCAAACCCATTCATTTAGTTGTGTGTGGTTAAACTCTGCCCTGGAAGACTGGCCAGCCCAGTTCTAGAGTTTAATCTTGAAGACCCAGTGACTTTTACTCGTGACTGCTGATTGGGAAAGAAGAAACAAGAGTCCTTCTCATCTGCAAAATGGAAAGTATCTTCCTCTGCATACCAGGAGTTGATGCCGGCTCTGCTTTGAAAAGGAGTCACTTGGGAAGAGATTTGCTGTGCCAGATCTGTGGTTCTTTCAGACCAGTGGTTTCCAAGTGTGGCCGCCTAGGCAGCAGCAGCAGCACCCGAGAATATGTTAGAAATGGAAATTCGTTCATTCGGGAGGCTGAGACCGGAGGATCCAGGTTCGCGGCCAGCCTCAGCTACCTGGTAAGGCACTCCGGAACTTAGTGAGACTCGGTTTCAAAATAAAGAATAAAAAATAGGGCTGGGGGTATAGCTTGGAGGTAGAATACTCCTGAGTTCAATCCCCAGTACTGCAAAACAAAACAAAACAAAAAAAGAAATGGAAATTCGTGGGACTCATCCTGAACCTACCGAAACAGAAATTCTGGGGGCACAGAGCAACCATTTGTGTTTTAACGAGCCTTGCATGTGATTGGCAGGCTTGTGAAAGCTTGAAAACTGCTATGTTAGACCAAGGAGCTACTTCTGACATGGGTCCCAAGCTTTTGATTCTTCATGGCCTCAACCACCTTTCGGTTTTCCTTAGTGGACCTGAATAGGAGCGGGGGGAACTTTATTTTAAACAATAAGCCTATCCCAGATCTTTCTTTCAGGTAAGTCTCCTTTTGAAAAGATCAGCCTTAAAGAAACTTCTAAGAGTTTGGCACTTCGACAAAATAATTAATGACTCACCCTCCCATTACTTCATATCTATTATCTCACTCTGCTCACATTACAGCCCTGGAAGAAAAGTCATTTCCATGGTGAAGAAACCGACTCAGGAAAGTTAATTCACTTACCCAGGGCCATGTATCTAGTAGGGGTGTAG
>PVLC010041666.1:0-13278 GCA_004027655.1 Graphiurus murinus | reverse complement strand
AAAAAAAAAAAAAAAAAAAAAAAAAAAAAAAAAAAAAAAAAAAAAAAAAAAAAAAAAAAAAAAAAAAAAAAAAGAATAAAAAAATAGGACTGGAGGTATATAGCTCAGAGGTAGACTGCCTCTCCTCAATCTCCAGTACCAAAAAAAAAAAAAAGATATAGACAAGGTACCAAATAAAACTAACAATAAAATAAACTTTGGTAATTTTCAAATCTTATTGCCTAACTCCTTGCTTGGGAAGAAATGCTAAAAAATCAACAAAATGAGAAAAAACAGGATGTTAAAAGCACTTTCCTTATTATGTTTTTAGAAGTTTACTGCCAGACTCAGACTATTTCTGCCAAAAATAACACATCTCTTCCCTACATCCTACACAATTTTGGATTCGGTGGGATTTTTCAGGATAAAAACCTAAATTCCCACTAAGCTCATTTTCAAAAAGAATGTCCCTGACATGGATAAAGCCACACAGGGAAAGACCCCTGGGAAGCAGTGGTTTTTCAGCCCACTGGCTATAAGTGCTGTGTCCCACAAAGCTTTGACTTGGATAGCGGATAGCGACATCTGACAAGGGACCTCTTCAGTGCCCCCACAATTATTATGGGTATCCACCTGAAGGGTTCTGTCATGTGGGCTGGAGAAGCAAAATGACCCCAGATCATGAAGACGAGGGAAGGGCCTGGGACTGACAGCCAAACAAAGCTGGGCTCAAATCCTGGGTTTACCAATTCCTAGTGGTGTGACCTGTCCAACCCCCTGTCTCCTTCTCTGTGAAATGAAAACTAAAGTACTATCGCAAGACTGCAATAATGTATTATAGGTAGACTACTCAGTACAGTGTCTAAAGTAATAGCTTAAGTCCCTCAACTTGGGAAAAGACTGGCTAGCCACAAATGACTGGCAGTCAAGAACACAGAGGAAAGAAGCAAGACTGAAGGGTGAACAGGGGTCTAGGAGAGAGGGTTAAAGTTTGACAACCAAGCCAGGTGTGGTGGTGCATGCTAGTAATCCCAGTACTTGGAAGACTGAGACAGGAGGATCACAGGTTCGAAGTGAGCCTCAGCTACCTCATGAGGCCCTCTACAACTTAGTGAGACCCTGTTTCAAAATAAAAAATAAAATAGGGCTGGGTGTGTAGCTTGGAGGTAGAATGCCCCTGGGTTCAATCTCCAGTAATACACACACACACATACACACACACATTTGACAACCAAGCCAGGCGCAGTGGTACACACCTGTAATCCCAGTACTTAGGAGACTGAGACAGGAGGATTGCAAGTTTGGGGCCAGCTTCAGCAATTTAGTGAGACTCTTAACAATCTAATGAGACCCTGTTTCAAAATAAATAAATAAATAGCCAGGTATGGTGGCACATGCTTATAATCCCAATACTTGGGAGGCTGAGACCAGAGGATCCAGGTTCGTGGCCATCTCAGCTACTTAGTGAGGCTCTCTGCAACTTAGTGAGACCCTGTTTCAAAATAAAAATTACAAAATAGGACTGGGGGTGTAGCTTGGAAGTAGAATGTCCCTGGGTTCAATCCCCAGTACCGGAAAAAAAAAAAAAAAAAAAAAAAAAAAAAGGCTAGGTGTAGTGGGGCACACTTATAATCCCAGTACTTGGGAGGCTGAGACAGGAGGATTGCAGGTTCATGGCCAGCCTCAGGTACTTAGTGAGGCCCTCCACAACTTAGTGAGACCCTCCCTGTTTCAAAAATAAAGAATAAAAAATGGGGCTGGGGGTGTAGCTCAGAGGCAGAATGCCTCTGGGTTCAATCCCCAGTACCTCAAAAAGAAAATAAATAAAATAGGGCTGGAGGTGTAACTCAGAGGTAGACTGCCCCTATGTTCCACCTCAGTACACTAGATAGATAGATAGATAGATAGATAGATAGATAGATAGATAGAGGGGCTGGGTGTGTAGCTTGGAGACAGAATGCCCCTGGGTCCAATCGCCAGTCCAAAAAAAAAAAGTTTGAAAACCAGTGGTCCAGGTCCTTAGTGGACAGGAAGAGAGGACTGATGGACAAAAGATTTAGGAGAAAACATCAGGAGTAAGAGCAAAACTTATACTTACATTAGAACAATGTTCTCCAGGCTGAGGGAGGGGAAGTGATAACGCAGAAAGGTAGTGGGGACAGGAGGAAAGGGCTGCATTTGTGTGCCCACCCACATCTGAATAAACTCTCTTCTGTTACTGAGGTTCCTTTTGCAGAGTCGGGGTGTCAGCCTTTTGCTCTATTCAGGCCTTCCACCCACTGGATGAGGCCAGAATAATGTCTGACCAACTATCTGGGTACTGTGGCCCAGCCACGGTGACACACACTCTAACATCACAAGGCCCTTGTTACCAAGTGATGGGGTAATTGCCTCAAATTGTGGTGCATTTGGCCTCATCCTCTCTCTAGTGCAGTCACTTCACAGATTCCCTTCTCCAGATTGCCTTCCCCTGACTTTGAGGACCTGGTGTGGCTTCCTTTGAGGATCGTGTATGTAGAAGAAGGGTGCTAGGCTGACAGTTTATTAGAGGAATGCTGGGCACAAAATCTGCTTTCCTCACAAATTCCCAGCTGGTGTCTATCTCCTGTCCAAGCCAGAGAACTCTCTTTTCCTTCTGGGTTACTCTACCAAATTTTTCCACCCCCAAGTCTGGGGAAGATATTTTCCCAGCCTCCCCCAACATCTTAGAACCCTGGAGCCCAAGTCTAGCCAACCACTGTCTCTCCATTCGGTCAGCCCAGCACATGTCCCAAACTCCCGGCGTCCACGTGTGTTTGGGTTGGGTTGATCCACAGTGACCTAAGTCATGTTTACTGTTGATGGAAAACAAGGGCAGGCTGTAACCAAGGCCTCACTGCGGCTTTGCTCACTATAACAACTACAAAAAGGATCAAAATAGAAACTGTGTATATAGGAAGAGTTCATAAGACAGGAGAGCAGATTCTTCAGTACCACAAGGTGGTTTGTCTCCTTCACTGCAATGAAGCCATGTGTGCAGCCTCCTCAAAGTCACCTGGCACTTCTTCTTTTGCTTGAATGTAACAGCTTTAGTGAAATACAATTCACATTTCATTCAACCTACCCATTTAAAGCATACAATTCAGTGGTACCATTCAATAGTCACAGAGTTGTGCAAACTATCACCACAAACAATTTTAGGACATTTTCATCACCACCATAAGAAACCGTATATACAGAAGCCATCATGCCCATTGGCCTCCCAGGCCGTAGGCAAACACTAATCTATTTTCTGCCCCTATGGATTTATCTATCCTAGACTTTATTTATTTATTTATTTATTCATTTATTTATGTACTAGGGATTGAACTCAAGGGCATTCTACCTCTGAGTTATACCCCCAGTTCTATTTTTTATTCTTTATTTTGAAACAGGGTCTCACTAAATTGCAGACCTCACTAAGTAGGTGAGGCTGGCCAAGAACTTGTGATCCTCCTGTCCCAGCTTCCCAAGTACTGCATGCAATTACAAGCATGCACCACTGTGCCTGGCTCAGACATTTCATTTATTTATTTGTTTATTTATGTATTTATGTATTTATTTTTGGTACTAGGGATTGAACTCAGGGGTGTGCTACCTCAGGGCTACGTCCTCAGTCCTTTTTTTTTTGCAGTACTGGGGATTGAACTCAGGGGCATTCTACCTCCGAGCTATACCCCCAACCCTATTTTTTATTCTTTATTTTGAAACAGGGTCTCAGCCGGGCATGGTGGCGCACGTTTGTAATCCCAGCATTTGGGAGGCTGAGATCGGAGGATCCGGGTTCGAGGCCAGCCTCAGCTAGAGGCACTCCGCAACTTAATGAGACCCGGTTTCAAAATAAAGAGTAAAAAATAGGGCTGGGGGTATAGCTTGAAGGTAGAACGCCCCTGAGTTCAATCCCCAGTACCGCAAAAAAAAAAAAGAAACAGGGTCTCACTAAGTTGCAGAAGGCCTCACTAAGTAGGCGAGGCTGGCCATGAACCCGATCCTCTGGTCTCAGCCTCAGACATTTCATTTAAATGGAATTATACAATATATGATTTCTTCCCTCCCTCTTCCTCCCTCCCTTCCTTCCTTTTTTCCTTCCTTCCTTCCTTCCTTCTTGTGATACTGGGGATTGAACCCAGGGGCATTCTATCTCTGAGCTATACCTCCCACTCTATCTTATTTTTATTTTGAAACAGGGTCTCGCTGTCCTCAAACCTGTGATCCTCCTATCTCAGCCTCCCAAGTACTGGGATTACAGGTGTGTGCCACCATGCCCTGCTACAATATATGTTTTTGACAGATTTTTTTTTGTTCTGTGGCACTAGGGACTGAACTCAGGGACATTCTACTTTATAGCTACACCCCCAGCCCTATTTTATTTTTTATTTTGGAACAGGTTTTATGAAGTTGCTGAGGCTTGTTGCAAACCTACGATCCTCCTGTGTCAGCCTCCCAAGTGCTGGGATTACAAGTGTGTACCACCATGCCCGGCTCTTTTTAACTGATTTTTAAAAATTGGGGGTGGGGGATACTGGGGATTGAACGCAGGGCCTTGGGAATGCTAGGCAAGCTACACTTAGCTACACCCCCAGCCCTTGTTATTTTTTATTTTGAGATAGGGTCTCACTAGGTTGCCTAGTTTGGCCTCAAACCTAAGATTCTCCTACCTCTACCTCCTGAATAGCTGGAATTATAGGTGTGCACCACCTAGCTCTGTTTTGTTTGTTTGTTTTGTAGCACTAGGGATTGAACTCAGGGGCATCCTACCTCCAAGCTACACCCCCAGCCCTATTTTATTTTTATTTTGAAACAGGGTCTTATTAGGTTGATGAGAATCTCACTACTTGCTGAGACTGTACTTAAACCTGGGAAACCTGGGACCCTCCTGTGTTAGCCTCTCAAGTACTGGGATTACAGTCATGTGCCACCACACCTGGCTTTGTTTTTGTTTTTAAATACATGTGGCACTGTGCCCCATTCCTGTAATCCCAGTACTTAGGAGAATTGCAGGTTTGAGGCCAGGCCCAACAACTTTTTGATACTCTGTTTCAAAATAAAAATAAAAAATATAAAGGGCTGGGGGTATAGCTCAGAGGTAGAATGCCCCTGGGTTCAATCTCTAGTCCTAAAAATGAATAAATAAATGAATAAATGTACATACATATCAATAGTTGTTGTATTTTTCCTTCTAATATATCAGTAGCATACTATATACACACTGTTCTAAACTGTGCTTTCTTTAACAGTATACGCCACAGCAAGGATTTTTGGAAAAGACCCCCAAAGCACAGAAAACAAAAGCAAAAGTAGACAAATGGGATTACATCAAACTAAAAAGCTTCTAAGCCAGGCGTGGTAGTGCACACTTCTAATCCTAGTACTTGGAAGGCTGAGGCAAGAGGACCACAGATTCTAGGACAGCCTCAGCAATTTAGTGAGACTTTCAGCAATGTAGTGAGACCTTGTTTCCAAATAAGAAATAAAGTTGGTCTAGGGATATAGCTCAGAGGTAGAATGCCTCTGGGTTCAATTCCCAGTACCACAAAAACAAAAACAAAACAACTAAAAAGCTTCTGCATGGCACAGGAAGCAATCATCAGAGTGAAGAGACAACTCACACAGTGGGAGAAAATCTTCTCAAACTCTAAATCTAATAAGGGGTAATATTCAGAATATATAAGGAACTCCAAACACGCAATTCTAAAAGAAAACATACATGTGGCCAACAGGGATATGAAAAAATGCTCAATATCACTAACATGAGGGAAATGCAAGTCAAAACCCCAATGGAATATCTCCTCACCCCAGGAAGAATGGCTATTATAAACAAAGACAGAAGGGTTGGTGGCACACTCCTATAATCCTAGTACTTGGGAGGCTGAGATAGGAGAATTGCAGGTTTGAGGCCAGCCACAGCAACTTAGTGAGAACCTGTTTCAAAAATAAAAATTAAAGAGGGACGGGGTGTAGCTTGGAGGTAGAATGCCCCTGGGTTCAATTCCCAGCCTAAATAAATAAATAAAAATAAAAATGGCCAGGCGTGGTGGCGCACACTTGTAATCCCAGTACTTGGGAGGCTGAGACAGGAGGATCACAGGTTTGCAGCCAACCTTGGCTACTTAGTGAGGTCTTCTGCAACTTAGTGAGACCCTGTTTCAAAATATAAAGAATAAAAAATAGGGGGCTGGGAGCTGGGCATGGTGACACACACTTATAATCCCAGCATTTGGGAGGCTGAGACAGGAGGATCCAGGTTCGAGGCCAGCCTCAGCTACCTAATGAGGCACTCCGCAACTTAGTGAGACCCTGTTTCAAAATAAAGAATAAAAAATAGGGCTGGGGGTATAGCTCGGAGGTAGAATGCCCCTGAGTTCAATCCCCAAACAAACAAACACACAAAAAATAGGTCTGGGGGTATTGCTCAGGTAGAATGCCTCTGAGTTCAATCCCCAGTACCACAAAAAAAAAAAAAAAATAGGGCTGGGGGTGTAGCTTGGAGAAAGAAGGCCTCTGAATTCAATCCCCAGTACCACAAAATAAATAAGTAAATAAATAAATTAAATTAAAATGAAAAAGAGATAACTCATGCTGGCAAGTATGTGAAAGGAATCCTTGCATGCTACTGGTAGGAATATAAATTAGTACAGCCATTATGAAAATAGCATGGAGGCTTCTCAAAAATCAAAAATAAAACTACCATGTAAGCCAGGAGTGGTGGCGCATGCTTGTAATTCCAGTACTTGGGAGGCTGAGACAGGAGGATCCAGGTTCACAGCCAGCCTCAGCTACTTAGTAAGGCTCTCTGCAACTTAGTGAGACCCTGTTTCAAAATAAAGAATAAAAAAATAGGACTGGGGGTGTATCTGGGTTCAATATCCAGTACGGGGAAAAAAAACAAAAAAATAACAACAACAAAAAACCTACCATGTGATCCAGCAATGGATATTACTGGGTATACATTCAAAAGAAATCCAAATCAGCACACTTAAATCATATAGGCCTCCCAATCACAGGATAAACACTAGTATTCACACTGTAAGAAGAGCACTGAGGCTTAAAGAGGTTAAGTAACATACCCGAGGTGTACATCTAATAAGGGCAGATAAAATCAGACAATTTACAATGATACAGGTAAAAGTCTCTGGTATAATTAAGTTATAGCTAGAATAAAAATAGTAACAGCTAACTTTTATTGAGCACTTACTATTGTGCCAGGCAATAAGTGCTTTAAGTACATTTATTAAGATGGAAAAAGATTCTCTCTTATCCTTCCTGTTTCCTTCATGTGGAAGCTCCTCTGGCATAAGATTTCTGACCTCTCCCTCCTCTGTGACTCACTCCTCCCCAGGAGGAAGGGTGGGGAGGAAGAGGATGGGAACCGAAGAGGAGCAACTTCTCAATAGTGACTTTGGGGTCTTCATCCTATGGCAGCCAGTCTCCTCCAGAGCAAGCTTTGGGCTCTGTTCTCTTATGTCCATTGATCACAGAGACAGTTTCCAGCTGGGAGACCAGTCTGAGCTGATGTGGGTGCCCTTCCTAATTCTGGGGTTCACTTACCCACAAATATAATCTACTTACTCCAATATAAAATGCATCCATGACAAAGTTGATATTTTGGTACCATTTGTTTTTATTTCTTCTTGCCCATCCCTTAAATGACTCAGAGCTTGGGAAGGGAAAGAGGTGCCTCTTGAATCCCAAAACGACTAACTCATTTATTCCTAACAAGAATTCCATTTGAAAAGTACTCTTATTATCCTCTCAGCGGAGCCGACTGAACAGTTCTCAGTAGGCTTTTCTGTTGAAGAATAAATATTTGCTTTCAGCCCAGCAGCAGATGAAATTAAAGCAGGTAAGAGTGTTTGCAGACTGCTAAAGCTGTACCTACAGAAGCTCCTAAGGGTGGTGCTTCCGGCGGGAGCATCCTGATCCTTTCCGGACTTCCGGTTCCTGTATCAATAAAGTGAAGGGTCGTACTGACTGATCTTTGCAGATCCGTGCTGCTGCGACCTCCTGACTGTGAATCAACGATGACTAGATGTTGACTGCTTCCTCCTGGCTTCCTCTGCGTCACTGAGGACTGGATGCCGATTTTTCCCGATCGCTAGGCTCAGTCCCTGGGGCCACTCGCAACTCCCCTGTGAGCCGGCCCCCGCTCCGTGGTCTGAGATTTGCTCGCTTGGTTGGTTGTCTTCGGTTGCGCAGCAACATAACACAGCCCGCACTTCCGCTTCTCTTGAGAGCAGATGAACGCTGATCTACCCAGTGTTGTTGAAAGGGCTGGCCCTGGCCCAGCAGCTCTGTGTGTCTTTGTTTCCTAGCAAGGGCTAGATGAAGGGGAAGAAACCCACTAGTCTATCCTAGGGAGTTGTGGGGACTGAAGTGAATACTCTCCCATCTCCATTGGGTCAGCATTGGGGGAAAAAAATCTCAAGAGATGCAGACTCTACTAAGAGACCAATGCAGAACAATTAGTTTATGAACAGTCATTGCTGCTTGCCGATGCTGTTGGAAAAGCCTGTCCTTTGAACATGCCCAGCATCATGGGACATGGAATCTAGTTTAATCACCAGATTATGAGCCGGGCGTAGCTCGGAGGTAAAATGCCCTTGGGTTCAATCCCCAGTACCGCAAAAAAAAAAAAAAAAAAAAAAAAAAAAAAAAAAAAAAAAAAAAAAAAAAAAAAAAAAAAAAATCACCAGGTTATGGGGTTGACAAAGATCTTGGGGCAGGTCTTTGATAAGTTTCATCTGATTCTGAAACTCAGTGGTTTCACACCAGAATACAGCAAAATAGATCAGAACAGGAAGCGGAAAAAACATTTTGATCTAGTGGAAACTACCTTTCCTTCACCTGCATTCTTCCAAAACAGTAGTCAAATTAGCCCAGATAGCTACCCTTCTAGGGAGTGTCCCCAGATGCCGTGTCCCCCAAAGGGACTTTGTCGATGAATTTCATGCCCCAGTTACTCAGAAGAGAATTCTAAAAGCACTGTTAGGGAAACTTGAGGTTGTGTCTCCCTGCCTCCACAACAAAATAACTTGCTTTCCTTTGTGTTTCTGAAAAAAAGGAACTGCACTGGGACAGGGAAGTAAGTTCAGAGCCAGGGCAAAGTTCTTAACCAGTGCAAGAAAATCTTTAAATGCAATTGCTGAGAATCACTCCTCTCTCCTCTGTAGGGAAGATTGGGAGATGTGTGTTGGCTCTGGTCAAGGGAGATGAGAAGGATATGATGAGCCTAAGTATAGAAAATGCAAAAGGATGGAATGTCAGAGTGTACCAAAGGGAGAAGGCAGGCAGCCTGGATGAGAACTCCTTTGGCTTTCTGAGGCTTTGCCCTCACAGGACCTGCCCCCACCAGCATCTGCAGATCCTGCCTCACTTAGGTGGGGGAGGGTTGTTGTGGCCCTAAGTGGCACTGTTCCCAGAATGGAAAATGTGGGTGTTGGCAACCATATCAAAGGTCTCCGATTGTTTAGAAACCTTTACACTTCTGATCACCAGACTGCAGAGCCCAAGGGCTGTTCAAGGCCTGTGGAAACTTCAGAACAATGAACTTGGCATCCTGCCTATCTGCTTGCCTGGCTTTCTGAAAGAAAGCTGTACTATGCTCCAAACCAGTCAGTAACTACCAACCTTCTTCAAGCTGGTTCTTACACACCATCAGTGCTAAAGCAAGTTAAAGAAGGAAGCTGAGATACTGCACTCTACTCCCTGGATACTAAAGGTAGAATGAGGTAGACTCAATCAGGACACAATGGTTTGTTGTTGTTTTGCGGTACTGGGGATTGAACTCAGGGGTATACTACCCCGGAGCTACGCTCTCAGCCCTATTTTTTCTTCTTTATTTTGAATCTGTGTCTCACTAAGTTTCACAGGGCCTCACCAGGTTGTTGAGGCTGGCTGTGAACCTGTGATCCTCCTGTCTCAGCCTCCCAAGTACTGGGATTACAACAGTGGGCTACCATGTGTGGCTTTTATGGCCACATGTTTAAGGGGACACCAAAAGATTCAGTAACCATGATAAATAATATCATTACTTTTTTTTTTTTTTTTTTGCGGTACTGGGGATTGAACTCAGGGGCATTCTACCTCCGAGCTATACCCCCAGCCCTATTTTTTATTCTTTATTTTGAAACCGAGTCTCACTAAGTTGCGGAGTGCCTCACTAGGTAGCTGAGGCTGGCCGTGAACACGGATCCTCCGGTCTCAGCCTCCCAAATGCTGGGATTACAAGCGTGCGCCACCACGCCCAGCTTTTATTTTTATTATTATTATTTTTGTGTGTGTGTATGGTGCTGGGGATTGAACTCAGAGGCATTCTACCTCAGAGTCATAACCCTAATATTATTTTATTTAGAAACAGGGCCTCACTAAGTTGCTGAGACTGGATTTGAATCTGTGATCCTCCTGTCTCAGCCTCCCAAGTACTGCTATCATTTTATTTTATTTTTGTGGTACTGGGAATTGAACCCAGGGGCATTCTACCTTCCAGTTACACCACTAGCCTTTTTTTAAAAATTTTGAAACAGAGTCTTGCTAGATTGATGAAAGTCTTACTGCTTGCTGAGGCTATCCTCGAACCTGTGATCCTCCTGTTTTAGCTTCCCAAGTACTGGGATTACAGCTGTGCGCTATCAGGCCACCACGCCCGAATGTTATCATTTTAAAAAGTGAAAATTAAGCCAGGCATGGTGGCACTTGCTTGTAATTCCAGTACTTGGGAGGCTGAGACAGGAGAATTGCAGGTTTACAGCCAGCCTCAGCTACTTACTGAGGCCTTCTGCAACTTAGTGGCCTGTTTCAAAATAAGGAATAAAAAGTAGGGCTAGGGATGTAGCTCAGAGGTAGAATGGCCCTGGGTTCAATCCTAGTACCAATACATAAATAAATAAATAGTAAAAATTAAGCTGGGGTGGTGGTTCATGCTTGTAATCCCAGTACTTGGGAGGCTGAGACAGGAGGATCACAGGTTCAAATCCAGTCTCAGCAACTTAGTGAGGCCCTCTGTAACTTAATGAGACTGTTTTAAAATTTAAAAAATAAATAAATAAAATGGGACAGTGTATATAGCTCAGAGGTAGAACACCCCTGGGTTCTATCCCCAGTACCACACACAAACACACATAAAAGTAAAAATTAATGTAAAGTAATCCACAAGGAATACAATAAAGCTGCATTAAGATATTATTTATCTCATCAGGCATGGTGGTCCATGCCTCTAATCCCAGTACTTGGGAGACTGAGACAGGAGGATTGCAGGTTCAAAGCCAGCCTCAGCAGTTTAGAGAGGCTCTCGGCAACCTAGTGAGACCTTGTTTCCAAATAAGAAATAAAATAGAGCTAAGGGTATAGCTTGGAGGTAGAAAGCCTCTAGGTTCAATACCTAGCACCACACAAAAAAAGGGGGAAGGCTCCTTTTCTTCTTCTTCTTTTTTTTTTTTTTTTTTTTTTTTTTTTTTTTTTTTTTTTTTTTTTTTTTTTTTGTGGTACTGGAGATTTAACCCAAGGACATTCTACCTCCACACTATAGCACTATACCCCCAACCCCAGCTGAAAAGGCTTCTTTTCCCTCTGGGTATCTTCTAGGTATGCCAACAGTAATGTGATCAGTCCTTTGGCTCTGCTGGTTATTTGCTTTTAAAGATTCTTCCACTAAAATGCAACTATCTAAGCCGGGCGTGGTGGCGCACGCTTGTAATCCCAGTACTTGGGAGGCTGAGACTGGAGGATCGCAAGTTCACGGGTGAGACCCTCGGCAACTTAGTGAAACCCTGTTTCAAAATAAAGAATAAAAATAGGGCTAGAAGTATAGTTCAGAGGTAGAATGCCCCTGGGTTCGGTCCCCAGTATCACACACACACACACACAAAACAACTGTCTCTAATGTAACTACTATCAGTAGAGATCTTAGCAGAGACAGACTTATTCATTCGTTCCACAAATGTTGACAGAGCACCCTGACCCAGAAATATTGAAGAGTAGGATCTACCCTGCCCAGTTTAATTGGAATAACAGATAGCAACTTAGTACGTTTAGTGTACTAAGGACAGGTTGGAGACCAGGGCAGGAGTTCAGAAGGGCACCTCATTTGGTTCAGATCTTCCAACTAGGACTGCGACTGAGGAAGGTGCCTGTCTGGAATACTTGGAAGAAGTGTAGGAAGAGGTGGAGAGAGCTCTGAAAACATTCTCTACTCATCTCAGGTCAGCCTGGGCACAGCCGGGCCAGAGGGGGCAGCTGCAATCAAGTTT
The DNA here is from genome assembly GCA_004027655.1 of Graphiurus murinus. Lineage (NCBI taxonomy): Eukaryota > Metazoa > Chordata > Mammalia > Rodentia > Gliridae > Graphiurus > Graphiurus murinus. The sequence goes on along the minus strand of PVLC010041666.1, from coordinate 1,036 downwards.
GACTCACAATTCCAGGGGGCACCATTCTCATAGACTCCCACACACGCTCAGAAGCACTGGGTAGGATGGGGAAAGTTCTGTCTTGGTGCAGGGCTGAGGGGAATGTGGGGGAGGTAAGTTTGCCCTGGAGAGTATGCAGCTCTGCACCTGGAGCTGTGGGTGGGACTCTGTCCCTTGTGTGGGAAGAGGAGCCCAGCTGGAGCTCACTTTTGGATCTCTGCACAGGGCAGGCCTGACATTAAGGGAGTTGGTCTGGTTTTGTGGCTCCAGCCCGGACTGACTGTCCAATGACTGTACTATGACCCCAGAGAAGCAGCCTCCCAGGGAGAGATCAGCATTCCACTCACTCTTTTTGATATGCTTACCAGGGGAGCTGGCCTAAGAGCTAATCATTGATTTAGCAGTGGGGGGGGGGGGGCAAGAATTTGTGTGTGTGTGTGTGTGTGTGTGTGTGTGTGTGTGTGTGTGTGTGTTACCAGGGATTGAACCCAGAAGCATTCTACTTCTGAGCTATACCCACAGCCTTTTTTATTATTTAATTTAATTAGTTTATTTTTTATGATACTGGGAATTGAATCCAAGGTCATTCTACCTCTGAGCTACACCCTCAGCCTGGTTTTACTTTTTTATTTTTGAAACATGGTCTCACTAGGTTGATGTGAGTCTCATTACTTGCTGAAGTTGTCCCCAAACCTGCGATCCTCCTTAGCCTCCCAAGTACAGGGATGACAGGCATATGCCACCATGCCCAGCCCCTTTAAGTTTTGTTTTTGTTTTTTTTTTTAATTTTGCAGTACTCAACGCATGTGTATCTATGTTTATAGCTGCACAGTTTAAAATTGCCAAACTATGGAACCAGCCAAGATGTCCATCAACAGATGAATGGATTACAAAACTATGGGATATGTACACAATGGAATTTTACTCAGCCTTAAAGAAGAACAAAATCATGTTATTTGCAAGGAAATGGAAGGAACTGGAAAACATTATGTTAAGTGAGATTAGTCAGTCACAAAAAGTTAAAAATCGAATGCTC
>PVLC010041665.1:0-13278 GCA_004027655.1 Graphiurus murinus | reverse complement strand
GGGGAGAGCACCCTAAGGCACATGATGTACTTACACAATTATATCAAGATCACTCACTGAACTGAACTTGACAGGGAGGGCGGGCGAGGGAGCGGGGTGGGAATTGGGGAAAGGGTCAGATGAGAAATGTGTGCATATTTGTCTATATCAATTTGTACCTAACAAAAATGTATATATACAAAGCACGAATTATTACAATAAAAAAAATTTAAAAAAAATAAATAAAGCTATTATTATATTAAAAATGAACCTTTAGATATTTTTGGTCTTCTTGAAGTACATTACTTCATTTTCTGTCATATAAAAGAATTGCTGCAATGTTTAGTATAGAAATGAAGAATGTTTAAAAAAAAACACATTTTGAAATGCAAAGCCTTTACACTGATAATAAAATGGAGCAATTTCACCTATTTCTTCAGAACAGTATAAAATAACATTTACAAAGAATAGATACTATACTACTAAATTTATGTGTACATAGATTTTAAAAAGATTATAACAAACAATATGAAAAATTTATAAGATAAAATCTATATCTTTGTAGAACAAATTTAATAAAGTAATGACTAAGCATGTATAAAAATATAAATGTACAAATATGTTCCTAGACTTTAATTTTTAATTTTACATCTAACAAAATTGTAAAAGTTCAACATTGTTTATTATATATTCATTCAATCGATCTTGACAGTTTTTTATTTTCCAACATGTTCTTCACAGTAAAATTGCCTGGTATCTTGGAGTGATTTTATATTGCTTGCCCTAACCATTCTGCAATGAAAATTACCTTTTTCTACTCTTCAGTATTGAAAGGCTAGATATACTATATTACATGCTAATGGCAATTAAGTAGAAAAATAAAGCCTCAAGAGTCTCTTGCATCAACTAAGACAGTATTAACTAAATTATATCTATTGAAAAAGTTTTTAAGTTGGCATGCCATATTTCACTTTTTGAACTTCAGTTTATGCACCTTAAATCATGCGACTGCGCAATCTTCCTGGGTTAAGAAATAAGTTGTCACAATTGCTAGGATGGTATAATAGAAATGAACATATTAAAGTATGGAGATCATCTCATTCAAAACAGGATCTTCTGGATGTACATACGGTAACTATTTCTAAACTTCTTGCCTCTTTGGTTTTCCTTAGGAAGAGGTCTCCTAATGGCATAATCATATATGATTATAATGTGTGCTCTGTCTTTACTCTTCAATGGAGTGGATAGTAAGGATCTCTTAGGAGTTTAGGACATGGAATTGAGAGTTGAGAATGTTGGATCCTGAAGCTTCAAGTTCTTATGTAGCACATCAATAAATGGCAGTATTTATTTTCATCATTATTGCTATTCTTTTAAGAATGGTTTGACTTTATGGAAAAAATTAGCAGCATAAACCCAATCTGTAGGTTTTAGTATCACTGACCTCCCCTCCAGAGAGTCCTGTGGCATTATACTCTTTGAATTCCTGCTATACCCTACCACCCCCGGCCAAGTCGTAGATCCGTAATTTGGATTTAAAATGCCCCTCTGACCTCATGGATTAGAGGAAGCAGTCAAGTTTGGAGGTGGAGCTGGAAGAGATGGATCCCTCGAGGCATGGCCAGGTAGTGTGTGTCCTTCCCTGCCCAGCTGTGCCATCTGACTCTGACTCTCTTTCTCTGTTCCTTTTTATCTCTGCTCCCTGCCATGATGCCCTAAGAATTTCCAGCCCTGGCTCCTCCTCAGAACAAACATAAAATGGACTATGGGCTAAAATATCCAGCTTGGTAAGCAAATAAAAACTTTCTTATGTTTTGTATGTCAAGTGTTTGGGTCACAGTGGTGAGCATGCTGGCTGAAACACAAGCCTACTTAGCAGATACTTCAAACCTCTCTTAGCACTTGTGAAGGCAAAAGACAAAAATGTTATAAATGAAAGCCTCGTGGTTTTTCAGAAATATGATAATGTTTCACTTTGAGGTAGCTATTCTTCTCATTTGATCTTGGATATTTTATGAAGCAGATGTTAGCCTGTTGGACAACTTTATCTGAGAAACAGTGAAATTTACTTATCTCAAAAAGATAGCAAAAAGTGGATGATCTTGAACCCTGAGTCCTAACTCAAAGATCTCATGATCTGTTCACCCTTGAACCCAGGAGAATTCTACCTCTGAGCCCAGCACTATTTTATTTTTTATTTTGAAACAGGGTTTCACTAGGTTGCTGAGGGCCTAAGTGCTAAGGCTTAATGCAAACCTGCAATCCCTTTGACTCAACTTCCCAAATACTGGGTTTATAGGCATATGCCACCATGCCTGGTGATAGTGGTTCCTAAGTCTTGTTTCCATTTGACTGACATCTCATACTTAAATCTACTGAAAGAGGCATTGGGATTTACCCTATTCTTTTGTCAGAAATTTGCCTAAGACCTGCTTTTAAACACCTATGAAAACTATCCGCAATAGTTACAATTCCCATGAGTAATGTTTTCCATCACATGAGGATTCTTCTAGTAGTGGTCCCAGTTGGGCCTGCCTAGAATGTGTGTAAAGCCAACCATCATTATAGAATTACTGTTGTGAGGCTCTCAGTCTCAACACTTAAAGACCTCCCACCCTACTCTGTAAATAACATTTTGCTAAATGAAATCTTCAGGTCCTCTCCATGAATAGGTGCCAGAATCTATCATCTAGGCTTAGATGTCTTATATGGAAATTGAAGAATTATTTCTTATGGATGACTCCTTTCTGAACAGCTAACAGGAAAATACCTAAAGATATTCATGTTGTGGATCCCCAAACACTAGCTAGGCCTACTTAGTCATCCTATAATAGTGATATCCATTACTTAGCAAGTCCTACCCTTGCACACATAGCTTCAAATCGCTCTTTAGCACAACTCTTAAGTAGAAATGGGCAAGTAGAGACTGCCAAGGGGAAGAAGAAAATATCTAATGAAAACCAAGAAGGAAACAGGGAAAAAATGTCGAGGGCACAGGCAAAGCAGGGTGCCCACAAGGAAAAAACCCCAAATTTCAGCATGACAGTTTGCCTTGTGATATCAGTTCTCTGATGAGTTTAATAAAAGTCATTGATTTTTTTTTAGTTTGCTAATTTTTTTTTTCTTTTTGAGGATAGGAGTGGCAACTTCCATGTTCTTTACATGTTAAAGCTAAAACTGGAAATCAACTTGAACCTCCCGTTCATGTTAATAGATAGGCAATAACTTTTTCAAAACCTCTAGCCTAACCCCCACTATCTGGCAGCCTTTCAGACATGGACAAGAATTTATATATTTTCCCGTTCCCACTTCCTTACTCAGACACTCTCTGTGGTTCATTGTTGTTGCTATTCTTTTAGGTTATTTGGAGTGACCACCACATTACAGACATTGGAGGACTCTTCAGAGGTTTGAGCCTGAGAAAACTTATGTTCCTTGGTTCTTGGGTTTATTCCTGACTTCTCACTAGCAATAGTGTAATTTTCTCTGCTCTATGGTCCAAGAAACATCACAATAACATCCCTAGATCATGATAATCAACTGTAGTGACTAAGATGGAGAAAGTTGTATTCTATTGTTTAATGCTTAAACTACTTATGTTCTTCCTGTCTATCTTGACACCAGTTAACATTGAATTGTAGGGGCCGTCAGCATGTACTAGTTGAACAAATCACTCTAAATTTAGAATTCCTATTCCCTCATTCTAATCTCATTCAATCGGATTTGAAATTGATGAGAACATTCCTCATGTTTGGAAAATGGGCAACAAGAACTTCTTTCTGTTTTTGGTGATTGATTGATTCAACTTTTGTCAGCATACAATGTCATTAAAATTGGTGTGATCATATTTAGGTGGCTTGGAGACACACTTACGAGACATGTACAGAATGTAGTTCTGCTGGTATATGCCTTTAAACAAAATCCATAATAGAAACACAGAGATAATAGCATGGAAATTAGGACCAAACAAAATCTATGCTCCCCGATTGCTGGAGTTTGTCCATATCAGTGGACAAAAATAGACACTCATGCTTCCTTTCTACTAAAAAAGCTTATCGTGGTTGATTACTTATTTAGGAAATTTAGTTCTCCATAAAGAATCTTAGGCTATGATGATATTATTTTATTAATTCCAACATTAATATCTTTTCCTTTCATGTCTCTTTAACTTGAAATATATTGCTATATTTCTCTAACTTCATGTAAGCCAGAGTTTGCTATAATTTCATCTTAGTATTTGTTGGGATATAGAAAACATGTCTCAATAGCAAGGAACAGGCTTTATTTAGGAATAAAACCTGGAAGGAGGTATTTGACCAGGGAGAGAGCTCATGAGAGTCAGAAAGTCTGCCTTACAGCTAGGGGCTTTTTATGGGGCAAGGAAGGGGGCGTAGAGGAGTAGTCCTGTAAACTGCTAGTTGGTGTGCTAGTGGCCAGGTCATCTCGGGGCAGGGCAATGCTCAGGAGGAATTTTTCTTTCTTTGTTCCTTTGTTCTTAGTCCTCCTCTGGCAAGGCCTCATGGCCAGACCTCACAGTGCCCACAGTATTAAGATATTTATGTTAGGGAAACAAAGAAGTTAATTCCACACAGACAGACCTCCATTGAAACTTACTGGTATTAAATACCATGTAACCTATCTGGTTTCCCAAGGCTGTAATTTATATCATCAATTAATTCCTGAATATATAAGTAAAGCTTTCCAGTTAAGGGTTAACCTTTCATTTTTTTAGTTCGTTTTGCAGCCTCTACACCTTATTTCATAAAGATGACTCTGGAGGCTTGATGTGATAAATTTTAAAGAATATCAAATACTATCCAGTCACACACATTCTTATATCTTACCCAGACAAATGTATACCCTGGTTTATCTTTATACTGAGGGAGCGGTAGCTGGGATTTAACCCAGGAGTATTCTATTTCAAGATAAATCCCCTACCTTTTTTTTTGTACTGAGAATTGAACTCAGGCACATTCTACCTCTGAATTATACCCCCAGCTCTATTTTTTATTCTTTATTTTGGAAACTGGGTCTCACTAAGTTGCGGAGTGCCTCATTAGGTAGCTGAGGCTGGCCGCAAACCCGGATCCTCCAGTCTCAGCCTCCCAAATGCTGGGATTACAAGCATGTGCCACCACACCTGGTAACTTTTTATTTTGAAACAGGGTCTCACTAAATTGCTGAGGATTTTCCTCAGTTGCTCAAGCTGCCCTTGAACCTGTGATCCTCCTGCCTCTCAAGTACTGAGATTACAGGCATATGCCACCATGCCTGGCTACTCTGGTTTATCTTTAATAAAGTAGATTATTTTTTCAGCAGAGATGGCTTCACACTATTTTACCCTTTCATCTTCTCTGTTCTCTTCCAAAACTCCCATAAGCCACCTATTCACATACCCTTCTTTGCTTGAAAACTTCATGCACTTGTTTTATTCTTTTTGAAGTTCCACCATGCATATCATACTTTTAAGCACCTTAGCTCTAACATTCTGGTGACTGCAAATTTTTAGCTGTCAAAAGTGGATCTTTTCTTGTACAAGACAAAACTCTGTACTGATGACAAGGCTCTCAGACCATTTTGCATTTCTTTCCCCAGTGTTGGCTATTCCATTGACTGTCTGGCTGAGTATTTATGATGCTGCGTTGTACGTGTCTTAAGTTATGTTTGGAAAAGAACTTGTTCAAATGCTCCATTTCACTTCCAATTATTGCCACTCATGATGGCATGGTGATGTTCTTCAGAATAAACAGGAAGAAGCCCCAAAGAGATAATACCTGGACTCGCCCTTCAGTTGGAGTAGTCACCTGGTTTTCACCAGATTTACACATCTGGGGGTTGAAAGAAATCACCGGACAGGTTCTTTTTTAGAAATAGGTAATGATTCCTTAAAGGATGAAACCCCAATTCATAACATGCAATTTTGTTAACCACTCTGTTTAGAAAACCGGGTTCTCTCTGGTTTCCCAGCACCCATAGCTGGGCTTGACGCATGAAATTGGGGCTGCGTCGGTCTTGCCACTTTAGATTACTGGATCTCACAGGATGCTACTGGGCCGACACACCCCGGGTGACTCACTGAGTGGGAAGTTTAAAAAGATGGTTTTCCTCAGCCATCAATTAGATAAACCACATTTTCCAGCAGAAAAACAGTATCTTGAAAAAGTTCTTTACAAACAAAGCTTTCTTGCTCCTATTGCTTTGGGTCATATTTTCTTGTGAAGGGAATTATGACCTTAACCTTAATTCACAGTCAAATTAGCAAGTAAAATAATGTCACTCCTTCCTTCTTTCCTTCCTTCGTTCCTTCGTTCGTTCGTTCGTTCGTTCATTCCTTCCTTCCTTCCTTCCTTTCTTCTTCCCTCCTTCTCTCTCCCTCTCTTTTCCTCAGGAGACACTTTCATCTCAGCTCTGATAAAATTAGAGCATCTTTCCTTTTTGCTTTCTCCCTCAGAGCTGTGGTTTTGACCAACCATGTGGTGATTAAGTTGGGGTACAGGCCCGAGCTCTGTTTCCCCTACCCTGGTTACTCTTTTTATTCATTTTTATTTTACCTCTTAGTACAACCACATTGAAAATACACTGCAGGAAGGACATTTGTAGATTGTACATTTTAGAAAATGGCAATTTTGACTTGAGATATATGTTAGGAAGAATTAAGGACTGAAAAACAATTTAAATCTCCTCACTTCATGTTTATTTGCAAGTTTTGAAAATACTGGATGCATTCCCCCCCCCCCCATTATATTGTAAGATTCCCAAGCACAAAGGAAGTGTTTTTAGTTTCTGCCTTCTGGTGTAAGAGGCACCTAATACATAATGGATAGTATGGTCAAAGCAAACCTTTATAAAAGAGAAAAAACTTAAGAGCAAAGTGACAGTAGTTATTGGTCTAGGCTCCAAATAGAAATCCTAGACCTAAGGATACCTTGTGTATAATCTCAATGTAGACATCTCCTAGACCAGAGGTGGATGGTTGATTATCACTTTCCTGTTCCTGCATTTCTCTTATGAGGGAAAGTTGCTCTTGAGTATGTAGATACTGGGGATTCAGGAGCATCTCTCTGCTTGTTGGTGTCTTAAAATTTTGTCTCCATTGAAGGCAACTTACAGCAGCCAAAGGTAATGAGTGCTCAGTAAATTTTGATAAAAGTGGTGATAAAAGAAGACACCAATGTATCAACAATTTCTGTTGTGTGGTTACCTGTGGGGGTGTATACATTAATGTGTGTGTGTGTGTGTGTGTAAATATATATGTATATGTGATATTCTATCTGGGTCTTATTATGAATGAAGACAGTATTTTTCTCAATTTAACAAATGAGAAAGCATAGGCTCAGACGAGTAGTGTGCTTGAAGTCAGAAACCTAGGAAGTTGTTGGTCCTGAATTCATAATGCTGCTTCTACAAAACTGTACTTCCTCTCTGGTATTAAATATTATTTCACTTGTCTCCATTTTAATTAAATTAGCTACTTTTTATATATAATGAATCTACAGCAGAATGGTTGGAGAAAACATACCCAAGGGATAAAAGAAAGTCAGTGCTTTTCAGTGGTGACAGTATGATTCTTTTGTCATGGCCAATGGCTTCACTACTCCTCCTTTTGGGGGCTAGAAGTGGGGTATGTGAAGGATGATACATTTTTTTGAGATATATTTAAACAAATCACCACTAATTTCCCATATTGCCATTGTTTCCTTGGTTATCCTAAGCCCCATCCCATTTGGGGGGTTTAGAAGTACTCGACACCAATGGGTTAGTTGCCTACACAGGGCAATTTAGATCAATTGACAGTCTTAGAAAATAGCAGGGCACTTTCTGGCTGGACATTCAGTGGGAAACCCAGGCAACTGCAACTAAGAGATGGCCCCTGGGCATCATAACTTTGGTCACAAAAGCCTCCTTAGTGCTGCATGGTGCTGAGCAAGAGATGACTGAGAAGACTAGGTACTGATTCCAGTCCTTTATTCCAAGTCCAGAAAGTTTCTCACAAATGTCCAGCCTATCTACCCACATCTTTATCATTCAGGCAGGATATTCTACCTATCATTTATGTTTAAACTTTATACATTTTAGGCAACTTTTGGAGCCTAATTTTGAAGTCAAAGCTGAGTAGTTTTTTTCCAAATATTTCATCAGAGCCCTCCTGATGTTTTCCTAGGTAATGAATGTATTGGGAGAAATTTCTGAACAATAAAAAGCAAGGTGGAAAAAGAGCCAAATTAATACTTTTTGAGATATGATATTTCATTTAAGATTACAGAGGATCTTACATAAGCTTTCTTTCTAACACGTTTGAAGGATTTTCAATAACATCATGTTAGAAACATGTTTAAAAGATGCTCCATCTCTACACTCTCCTGACCTTTGTGCCTGCATATATATGAGGGAAGACATTTACTAAAGAATTATCAAAGTAATCAAGGAAATTTAGTAATAAATGGAAGCATTATTTAACCACTGGCCATAAAACATAGTAGATAGAACCATCACTCAATGTTTATTTCAAGGAAACAAGGGACTCTGACAAATAACTCAGGAGATTTGAACAGCTAAGAGCAATGACTGGGTAACTTTTCTTACCAGGTAGTCATTGTTTCACTTTTCCTCCTAGTTAGTTACTATTCTGAGGTCTGGTGTGGTGGTGCATACCTATAATCCCAGAATTTGGAAGGCTGAAACAGGAGAATCACAAGTTTGAGGCCAATCTCAGCAATTAGTGAGATTCTCAGCAACTTAATAAGGCCCTGTTTTAAAAAAAAAGTTCTGGATATGTAGCTCAGAGGTAGAATTCAATTGGTTTCAATCCCTAGCACCTCCCCACTTAAAAAAGAAAGAAATAGAGCTTCTATTTCTGGTTGCAGCCTACTTGGGGTTTTCTTTACTGTAAGTTGACTTTTTACAACAGAATTTTTTGAGCAATTCCATAATGGGTAATAAAGTGGAAAGACTGAAACAGTATACTTATTCTCCTGGGAGTTTCCTATTACAGAACTTCACCCCTTCCCATCTAGCCATTCCAAGTCTCAGCTCCATCCAGTTATGCTACCGTGGAAAACTTGATGTTCAAGAAAATTTATCCTAAGTTGTTAAAGTTGGTTGTTAAATTATAACTAGATCCTGAATATTTGATAAAGTGATGATCTTCTTTGAGCTTAGCAATCCTCCTAACCATCCTATTTGTCTGTCATCACCTTAACTATTTCAAGTTCTTACAAAAATACAGCCCACATTATGGCAGCACTTGCTATATTCTGTTAGCTATCATCCTAACAATGCTTGGGGTACCATCAATGATTATTATCCATACCTTACAAATGCAGACACTAAGAGGGGCTATGCAAGTGTCTCAGTCAACATCCTCACTGCTGTAACCTGCCCCCCCCCCATTGTCTACAAATAACATAGAGGAAGGAAGATTTATTTGCTCATAGTTTTTAGAGATTTCTGGGCTCAATCCATATCAGTCTAGGTCTGCAAAGCTCAAGTCATGATGGCAGGAAGCAGAGAGAGGGAGAGTACAGACCTCTACTCTCACATCATTGAGGCTGGAAGCAGAGAGAGAGACAGCACGCACAGGGGGAGGAGAAACCTTATATAACATCCAAAGGACCCCTCCTCAGCAACCAAGTCCCACTTCCAATGTTGCTACCTTATTTCCATGAGGGCTAAGGGGACATTATAAATACAAACCATTACACTCCATCCCTAGCCCCCTAGACCTCATGGCCACTCCACACTGCAAAATGCATTTAGTCCACCTCCAAGAGTTACACAATCTTAACAGTTTTAGCATCACTCAAAAGTTCCAAAGTTCAAAGTCTCCTCTGAGACTCAAGGCAAACTCTTGGCTGTGAGCCCTGGTAAAAATAAAAAAAGCACGTTATATACATCCAATGAACAATGACACAGAGTTAACATTTGCATTTTAAAAGGAGAAATAGTGCCATAGAAAGAAAGAATAGGACCAAAACAATAGTTAAATACATCAGGGCAAGTATTTGATCCTGCACCTCCACTTATGGGATCTGGGGCTCATGGTGGTGAGATGTGATCTCAAAGGGATCTTGGCAGTCCTGCCCCTACAGCCTTGTTGACTGCAATGAGCAGCATACTATCTCTTCTAGCTTGTCTTCATGGCTCACAGCTTTCAGCCTTTCCTTGTGGTCATTGCACATTTCTAGCATCTCTAAATCTCAGGGATTTTCATTACAACCTTGCCTTCACCTTCATAGCTTCACTAATTACCTGACTTGAACTTGCTTTCAGGGATTCTGACTCTGCCACACATTGTCTGACCTCCCAGGCCTGCCTTTGGAATCTATGGGGAAGACTCCATGATCCCTTTTTTTCCAGGAAATCCAGCATTACACGAATTCCAAAATGAACCACCAGCAATAAGGAAAGCCACTCCCTCTTTGTCACCGCTGCTGGGACCTTTTCAATCACAGCCATGGGGCCATCCTCCATCACTACTACTGCTTGTCCTGCCTCCATCTGGGCCACCACTGAACCCACATCTACCATTGCATCTGCTTCTTCCTTCCTTTCATCCATCTTACTTTATTCTACAATATCATCTTCTGGGCTCCAATATTATACTTGCCTTTCTGGTCAAACTGAAAATCTACCACGTCTCTCTGTTCTACTTTCCATCCCTGAAATTTGATGTACAATTCATTGAATGTGGACATCAATATTCATAATACAGTTTGCATACTTTGCTGTTTTGAGATTTCCTCCACCAGCTTAATCAGTCCATCATCCTTAAATTCAGCCTCATGCAATGTTTCAGGACATGGGAAAAAATGCCAATAAGTTATTTGCCAGAATATAATACATATTAAATAAGTAAAAGACACACACACAAAAAATAGGAAGAAACTAGTTTTTGTTACCTTTCCTGGCTCTAACGTAAATTAGAAGATGGAGGCTTGTTCTGTGAGTGGAAAAAAAAGAGTAAAGATCTAAATACTTGGGTTTTTTCCCCTGAGAAATATATTGTGGTAATGTTTGATGCAGATCTGCCTCATGGTGACAGTGGCCACCTGAGACATTTTGTTAAAGTGTCATCCATGATTGGCAGTCCCTGCTCTGAAGATTGCCTACTGTGTAGACTTCTATGTTTGTGTCCTCTATTCTATAATCTATTACTCATTGTGTTACATGACAGGCTTCTGTAATAGTTGTATTTTAATTTGGGGACTATACATCTGGCTCTGTTGAGTTATCTATGCAGATTCAATGCCTGGCAAGTTAAAGCTATAAGATATGTGTTTGCTGTCTACTTTTTTGATTGTCTGTATCCATAAATGTATTGTCTGTCTATTGTTCATGTGGTACCAAAATTGGTTTATAAAGAGTGCTCATTACGTTAAAAAAAAAGGACCAGTACCTTTTAGTTCATGTGTCTTAAATATTTCACAAATAAGTTTAAGTTTTTTTGAAAAGTAAGAGATGTCGTTAAAAAGTTAACAGATTTTTTTCCAGGTTTGACAATTAGGGTTATTTGATATTCAAATTAAAATGTTCATTGTTTATTTTTAGGATCTGTCATTTGTTAAAATAGTGACTTAAAGTGCTGACTGGCTATTAAAATGGGTAAATTAGGTAAATATAAGTGAGGATTTTATTTTAACAAATGGCTTATCTTTATAAGTAGGTTAAATGCTAAACATCAATTGCCAAATATAAAGTATCCTTGGCTTAATATCAGCAAAAGACAATATATTTGAGTCTAGTAAACATGTTTTTATATGTAAGGATTAGTATAGCATTACAGTCTTTTGGATGGTAACTAAACATAAGTTACTAAGGGTCAAAGTTCTGATATGTGATGCTATACATATATAAGACTAAGTAAATTCTCAGGCTGTATTTTGATAAACAAGTATTAAAAACAGACTTCCGGGAAGATGGCGATGGAGTGAGACACGTCTCAAGAGCCGCTGTGAGCTCGATTCAAATCAGTCGTGGCTCCAGCTTTTTGAAAGAAGAAAAAAGCAACAAAAAGGTGAAAAACGCTGCGAAAACTGGAATACAGCTGAGCAGAACCCGGAAGGCCGACCAGGGAGAGCAAAGAAGCCCGTCTCCGCGGCCCCGGCACCACACCGCCAGGCAGAAGCCGCCATTAGCCGGCCCCCGGCGTGGAGTCTACTAAGAAAGAAATATACAACAACCCTCTGCACCCCACCGGCCAGAGGTGAAGTGAGCGACTCCTGAACTCCTCATCCTAGCCAGGCGGCATTTCGAGGCACCTCCGACAGAGACCAGAACACGTGGTACAACCAGCTTGAGCCCGCGCAGGACCATCCCAGCACACCTCTCCTCACAGAGCCGGAGCAGAGATAACTGCACCCCAGGGCTTGGGTCAGGACTGCTGCAGGAACAGCTTCTCGACGGAAGGGGGGAGAAGCAAATCGGCCCAAGGGTGAGTGGGGAAACGGGCAACTGGCTGGAGTCTGAGGAGCAGACCAGGGAGAACCGGGGAGTCGGCGCATGCGCAGCAGTAGCAGCCACCATCTTGACGGCTGCCCACAGCAGCAGAAATCTGCCCAAAAGACCTGCAGAGGCCAAACCAGGTCTGTTCTTACAAACTTGCAGGGATTTTTATTTCGCTACTTGCTGACGTTTCTTGTTTTCTGGGGTTTTTTGCTTTGTTTTGTTCCGTTTTTACTCTGTTTTCACTTTGCATTGCTACGATTTATGTATGTTTGTTCGGAAGATTGGTTGCCTTTTAGCTTTTGCTAGATCCTAGAAGTCAACACCTGAAACCCACCAAAGACACCAATAGAGCAGGCAGAAGAAATTCCAGAGTAATCGCAACTCAGTATAAGATACCATTCACAGAGAGAAAATAAAAATAAGAAACCTACAAATTCAGGGAAAGCATGCAAGAGCAGCAATGTTATAAATTTAAGAACAGGGAAACCATGAGAAGGAGAAACACAAAAGAAACAATGAGTCAACACGACCCCACAATAACAGAACTCAATGACACTGATTGGCAGAGCTTACCAGAAGGACAATTCAGATCTTTAATAATAGAAGTGATACAAAACTTCCAGAAAGAATGCAGAGAGAGCTGGAAAGAAATAAAAGAACAAATGAACAAAGAATTTGACACCATGAGCAGGAATCATAGCGAAGCCTTGAGGGAAGTGAAAGAAGTGAAAGAGGAAATAAGAGAAGTGAAGGCATCGAAACAAACTATAAACAATAGATTAGACCATATGGAGAGCAGAATATCACTCCTAGAAGATGACCATTCCAAAAATGAATCCATTATACATAATCTAG
>PVLC010041664.1:0-13311 GCA_004027655.1 Graphiurus murinus | reverse complement strand
TCATTTGATTCATCACTGTCATCACTAGGGGAGGAGCTATAAGCCTAGACAGCCTATTTTTGTCTTTAACCTGCTTCCCAATAATACACAGATGAGCAGAATTCCCACCTCAAATGCAATCTGGATTTGGATTCCAAGCACCTTATGAATTAGAATGCCCATATTGTGTGTGTGTGTATGTGTGTGTGTGTGTGTGTGTATGTGTGTGTGTGTGTGTGTGTGTGTAAAATAGAGTAGTATGAGCCGGGCATGGTGGCGCACGCTTGTAATCCCAGCATTCGGGAGGCTGAGACCGGAGGATCCGGGTTCGAGGCCAGCCTCAGCTATCTAGTGAGGCACTCCTCAACTTAGTGAGACTCGGTTTCAAAATAAAGAATAAAAAATAGGGCTGGGGGTGTTGCTCGGAGGTAGAATGCCCCTGAGTTCAACCCCTAGCACCTCAAAAAAAAATAGGTAATATGTCAGTTCAAAATACACACCTGAGATGTACCTTTTATTATGTATAAATTGCTTTTCTCTGTGAAGATTTTCTAAGAAATAGAATAAGTACTTAAAATTCTATATGATTTGATACATTTTACACTTGTACAATGTTAAAAATAACTCAAAAATATGATTCAAAATATTTATTTTATGATTAAATTTAAAGCACCGTGATACCATAGTGTTGTGATACTTTCTTGCAGATGATTCCCAAATCTCTATCTAGTTCTGTACTCTAGTCCAATATTCCCCATTGTCAGCTGGTTGGTTCTGCTTGAGTAATTCTATTCTTGAGCTATGACAATGCAGCTAGGAAGAGGTGCATCTGACCATATCTCACTGTTATAGACAGAAAAGAATCCTAGTATTTCTCCAGTACTTTATTATTCACAGAGTGGTCACACACAAAGTAAGGCAACCACATAAAGATGAAGGCATCGATTGCAGTGATGTAGCCACAAGGCCAAAAAAAAAAAAAAAAAAAAAAAATGCCAAGGATTGCTGGCAATCACTGGAAACCAGGAAAACACAAGAAAGGATTCTTCCCTAAGGCTTTTTAAAATTATTATTCTTTATTTTGAAACCAGGTCTCAGGTAGCTGAGGCTGGCTGCGAACCCGGATCCTCTGGTCTCAGCCTCCCAAATGCTGGGATTACAAGCGTGCTCCACCACGCCTGGCCCCTAAGGCTTTTAAAGGGGTGAATGCTCTGTTGAAACTTAAATTTCAAATTCTCAGCTTCCAGATTTGTGAAGGGGTAGCTTTTTCTTGTTTTAAGTCACCTTGTCTTACACCAGCCCTAGGAAATGAATCCAGGTAGTTTCTTCTTTCACATTATTGAAATATGGCATATTTTAACAGAGAGCACCCCATTCCCACAGAGATGCGAACACTGAAGAAAACTCTGGACTCTCAAGACTTATTCAACAAGTTAGGCCCAGAGTAAATCCCAATCCATGCCTTAACAATAGGGCAACTTTTCACATGTTTTAAAACTTGATCAATGACTATTCCATAACACAGATGTTAAATTCATAGAACCATTGTTTTCCAAAGAATTATAACCTTATTATAACTCAAGAATGTTGGACTTCCATGGTTACAACAGACTGAATCTTTTATTTCCAGTGTACCATTAATTCTGAAAATTCTCTAATTTTATTTTATAACTAATTACTATCAATAAAAATTTACTAAGAAAATCCAGTTACCATAATCATAACCATTACTCATATGCTTAACGACAGGATATTTCCATTATTTTTAAACAAATTATCCAAATTCTCAATAATTTTTATATTTCAAATAACTCTAATTTTTAAAAAGGGTCAAAGCATGGCCAATTATATATTGCATACTTAATTTACTTTTTATGAACCTTGGAGTTCATGAACTTTACAATTTCAATTCACATGAATTAAAAATAAAAGCCAATTTAAATAGCTGTTAAAGATGTCTCCAAATATAGCTTAACTATTCACACTTTTTTCAAAAATTAGGAATACCTCTTCAAAAATTCTTGAGGTTTAATGATCATTAAATTAATTCTATGATAAAAATGTACCTCTCTTTTCATAAAAGTTAAAACTAAAAGTCATTATCTAAACAGAATATTATTACCTTCTAAAAGAAAAGAAATGGGACCACTGAGGACTGACAAGGGCACCCTACAAAGTCAAGGGCATCAGAATTGCCAAAGAGTGAAATAATTCTTTCAAAGTACTCATGAGAGACATTAATTGTTGCAAAATAACCAATCACTTTATAAGTAAGTGAAGATTGGGATCCCTTCTGTGATAAAGGAGAACTATGAAACATATGTATGCATCCAGGATTTGGGAGGATTTAATCTTGGAATAATAAAATAATTAAGAGGAAAAACGCCTTATCTTATAAATTATCTTTAGAAAAAATCATTACATTCAGGCCAAAAGATTAATGTTATATTAACTCTGAAGAAGATGGGAAAATGCATAATAATGAAACAAAAAAAGTAGAGAGTAACATAAAAGAACCATAAGAATGAAGAAAAGTAGAAGTTCAGAAAATAGGTTGAGAGCAAACATGAAACTTCAATGTTAAGGTTGAATTATGAGGATATTTCACAAAGTACTAGACTAATAAACAAGAGAAAACCACTCTGAAAAATGTGACTATATCACATGATGTTTTTTCTTTTCTTTCTTAGCATTGGGAAAATACTGTGGGTGTTCTGCATCTAGATTCTAGCAAGGTATTAGGCAAATATTTACAAACAAATGAAGACTCATGAGCTGAACACTAATTACATAAATTAGTCTTTACTAAACCAGGGCCCAAGTGTTCCATTCATAATAGATAGGAGGAAGGAGGAAGACTTGAAGAGGGAAACACTTCAATGGACATGATGTACATACACAAACTTATCAGTGCCAATCACTGTGTCAAGCACGGAAAGGTGGGGACGGAAAAGGAGTGAGATGGGAAGTGGGGGAGGGCTCACCAAGTTCTATGTGCATGTATGCCTCTATCACACTGAACTTCAAAGGTATATGATTACAATGCACCGATAAAGAAAATCTACATTCATAAAAATAGATAACCTGTACATTGTCATTTTAGCCTTATAAGTTCAATATTCTTCCAAAGTTTAAGATGACTACATAAAATATATGATGATTAAAAATAAAAATATTAAAGTGATTCAAAGATAAAACCATCAAAAATCATGAAGAAACCAAATATGGAACCAAAGGATATTTTGAACCTTTGTCATTTTAGGTGAGAGATTTATGTATGAAATTTAAATTGATTGATTTATATAAGTCACCAGGTAACTAATGATTTTTGGACTTCATAATTAGAAGGCTATATAAAATATATATATAACATATTGTTCATTATAGCTCTACTATTCAGTACTAAATTCAGTACATAGATGGTCCTAATGTTCCCCTCAGCTTGAGTAAACATTAAAACGATTTCTCTCTGATTATAGGTCCAAGATCTCTCTTAGAGTCCATACTTCAGAAAAATTGCAATTGCAAATTTTTTCTTTTACCCCTTTGAGATGTAAATCACACCCCTCTTGTCTATACCTGTGAATGCCTTTTTCAAGGATCTGGAAACTGCCACTTTGAAATTTAATCATCACAGAATCACCAAGGAAAAAATAGTACCCTTATATCCCAGTCTCTCTGGTAAGCTAGGAGCCTAGTTTATTTATTTGTTTTTAAATATTATTGTGTATTGCAATTGTACTTGATAGTGAGATTCATAATGCTACATTAATATATGCACATAACACTATTTGATCTGTTTCTTTCCCTATATTTCCCTTTTCCCTCTTCTCCTTCCTCACCAGCCCCATCTCAGTACTCTACTGTTCTCTCTTCTAATTTTCATGAGGTCTTTTTCCTCTCTGGCTTCCACATATGTGTGAAAACATGCAGCCCTTAATTTTATGAGTCTGGCTGATCTTACTTAGCATGATGTCCTCTATTTTCCATCTATTTTCCTGCAAATAATATAATTTTTTATGACCCAATAAAACTCCATTATATATATTAAATAATGGATATAATCACTCCATTGTATATATATGTATATATATATATCATTGAATATATAAAACTCCCTTGTATACATATATCACATTTTCCTTATTCATTCATATTAGATACCTAGGTTGGTTCTGCATTTTGACTATTGTGAATTGCACTGCTATAAAATGATTATGCATGTACCACTATAGTATTTTGATTTAATCCTTTTGGAAAGATACCAAGGAGTGGTATAGCTGGTCATATAGTGGTTCTATTCCACTAGAATTACCATACTGATCTAGAAGGCTAATTTAGGTAAATACCAATTAGCAAACCCAGATGGTCTGATATTGATCAACCCATCCCTCACACCCTCCAGTACTTTCACAGCATCTCACCTCAACACTTAGCAATTTTCCTGCATTTTGTTTAAGCAGAGTTGATTTCAATTTTCTTGCCTATTACAATTGTCTCTACTAAAGTTTTCCTTGATTATTTAAGTTAACCAGTGAATTTTTTCTTTGAAAAAAATTCTAGAAAATATGTCAAAAAGCTATAAACAAAAACACATTCAGAAGATGAGCAAAAATATAATGAAAAACTAACACTGAAGCAGCAGTGAAGAGAATAAGTATTTGTCCCTCTTTTTAACCAACCCTTTAATTTTAGCTTATTTTAAGGTAGTTCAATTTTACCTGATCATTTCTGACCTGTTTCTAGACAATTTATCACCCTCCAACTACTAATATCTGCTTTAGAATTGTTATCTTAAGTACAGTCCCCACATTATCCAGAATTATTCTTGGGAAACCTTGTACCCCCAGATTTACCACCTTCTTTCTTAATTCATTGTATCTTTTTTAAACAGAAGGCATTTCCATTGCTTTTTTGTTTTGCACATCACTTGGAAATGATAACTGCCTTCAGAGTAAGTTTAATATCTGCCAGTCTCCTATCATAAGGAAGATAAATATATTTCTCTTTAGGCCTTCTGCACATTCAAGGCACTAAAATGTAGATTACTACTGAATGATCACTTAGAATCAAAATGTTGTAAGCACAGCTCATGCTCAGTGTTATCCAGGGCCTTTTCCAGATAACATTCCTCAGATTGGATTATATACCAGAGACTGATAGCTTTCCTACCTGCTCATTAAAACAAAATTCCTTCTTTTGCGTTAAGCTACATATTTCAAACCTCCCTTTCTGTTTCATGTGGTCTTATGACTAGCTGTTGCCAATGGATTGTGTATTACCACTAGGCTAAGAGTAATAAGATGTGAGGGATATTTGTATACTGGAAGTTTACGGGTGTGGGCCAGGCAGATAATTTTTGTTTTAGTTCATAGGTCATTGGACCATAATAACCACATATTGATGTACGAAAAAGAACTCTGTGTGACATTCAGGTCTTAGAATCTGAACTGAACGTAATAAATGGAAAAGTCTTTGAGTTAGGAAAAGGTTGTGTGTGTGTGTGTGTGTGTATGTGTGTGTGTGTGTGTATGTGTGTGTGTTGTATGCTCTAGATGGAGAAAGCAAATGGATAATCAGTGAGTAGGAAGTCGTAGTATGGCTAACTCTAGAAGTGTTTCTTCTTCTTCCTCCTAGGCAGAGAGCTATGGTAATCTTCCAAAATTCTTGAAAGTTAGAAGTGCCCATTCAATTTATTTTTAGCAATGGAAAGCATATTGAAGTGGTGTGCATTGTTTTCAAGGCTGAGATTTTAATGAACTGAAGTTTGCCTTTGGTGCTTTTACCCTTCTCATGACTTTGGTGGAGAATACAAGACTAAATTGTAAGTCCTTGTTGAAGATGACTGAGTCTCCTTAGTTCTGAGTGCCTGGAAGTATAGGAAAGAGAGATGACTCACAATCTGTCTAACTGCCCAGGAATATTTTGAGGAAAATTAATTTCTAGTGTGTAAACCTTCATTTGTTTTGGGGACTCTGGTTCAGCAGTTAGTATTACACCAGTAGTACAAGACTGGGGGCAATTTTATCTCCATGGGACATTTCATAACATCTAGAAACATTATTGGGTTGTCACAACTGAGATGAGAAGCTCGAATGCTTTTGACATCTAGTGGGAAGGAGTCAAGGACTGGGAATTGAATGCAGGGGTGCTCTAACTTCTGAACTATACCTCTAATCCTTTTTATTTTTTTTTACTTTGAAACAGGGTCACATTAAGTTTCTGAGACTTTTTCTAAGTTGCTGAGGCTGGCCACAAACCTGCTATCCTCCTGTCTCAGGCTATCAAGTATTGGGATTATAGGCATATGCCACCATGCTCAGCTGACTATAATTTGTAACATCATTTTATCATTCATTATTAAATAGCTTTTTGGAGAATGTTTTAGAGAAGTTTCTTCTGGTTCTTTTATATTGCATACATTTTATTAATTTCTATCAATAAGGATTAGTTGAACATTTTTATAATTCATAGTTATTTACCTAGCTTTATCTATCTATCAACCAATTTATATACTTAACCAGTGTTCCAATTGTCTTTCATTCGGCGTACATGCATGTATACAAGATACAGATTATTAGTATTACTCTACACTCGGCTCTCCAATTTTAGTTATAAACCATCATAATAAGTACATTCCTTTATGGGACAGTACATATCTGTTGAAGTTTTTCTTCTTCAGACATTATTTCATCTTAATACTATGTTTAATAGTAAATTAGAAATGCTTAACAAAACTTATCTAAACCGGGCATAGTGGTGCACACCTATAATCCCAGTACTTGGGCGGCTGAGACAGGAGAATCACAGGTTTGAGGCCAGCCTCAGTGACATAGACCCTCAGCAACTTAGTGAGGTCCTGTTTCAAAATAAAAACTAAAAAGGGCTGGGAGTGTGGCTTGGGAGTAGAATGTCCCGGGGTTTGATCCCAGTACCAACTAGCCAACAAACAAGCAAACAAAGCTTATGTAAAACAATATATCATTGAAAACTTTTATTAACCATAAGCAAAGTAAAAATAAAAAGTATAAACCATTAAGGTGAAAAGTTAAGAAAATATTACCAAGATTAGTCTACTTGGGTGTTTCTGAAATTGAAAATTGAATGAATAAAATCCAGGAATATAAGAAAAATATTAAAATTATTCCTTTTTAGAGCTGAAGTCAAAACTGGATTCTCTTTTAGATCCGGGGCTATCAACCAGAATTATATGAGCCTGGGCTAATTCTCTTCACACAGTGCTGCACATTTTCTTTCTTTTTTTCTTTTTTTTCCCCTCCCTTCAAATCTCAGTTCTGCTAAAGTAAGCCTGGCCTTAAAGACCTTTGAGTGCAAATTCAGCAGCTCAGTAATGAAGGCTGTTTCTCTTGCTGATTCCTGCTAAAGTGCTCCCTGGGCATCGCTTCAGTCAGGCAAGTTCAATAAACCGGTGTGTCTTTTGCAACTTGTTGTGGTAAAATGAAACCGATTAACGCAGTGAGCTTTAAAAATGTCTTCTACAGTTGTCTGATTAGTCTTTTCTATTTTCTGTCAATGTTTTCTACCTAGCTTTGTTTTTCTAAATATTGTGCTAGGTTTTCATTGGCATGAAGAGAAGAATTTTCAAGTTTTGTAAATGCCTAATTTAAAGAAAAATTAAAAAATCTATTCTTTTATGTAAAATGAATCTTCTAGTAACCCAGTTGAATAATAATTTCAACATATTCTCTGTATAATATAGAATTTTAATATGCTAGTATATTTTGTATGAGAAGGTATCAATGACCTAGATAAGCATCAAACTCAAATCTGGTCTTCAACGCAACGTTTTTATTTAATCCAGCTGTTGTATATATATAAATTTATTTGGTGGTACTAGGGGTTGAACCCCGCGGTATTCTACCACTGAGCTACATCCCCAGCCATATTTATTGAACCTAAAAACCTCCTGTTGCCATTGTGCCCAGCCCCAAATGTATTTTTTAACAAGTCCAGGTTCGTATGATGTTCTATTTAATAAGAGAGTCAAAAGAAGCTTCCATATTATTGAGAAACCTATATTACTAGAACCAAGATAAGAAGCACAAAACTGGAAGACTCTGAAGTCATAACAGAACAGAAAGGAAAGCTAGTGTGTCCTATCCATCCATTCACACTGAAGGATATCTGTGAGATTCTTTTTTTTTTTTTTTTTTTTTTGCAGTACTGGGGATGGAACTCAGGGGCATTCTACCTCCGAGCTATACCCCCAGCCCTATTTTTATTCTTTATTTTGAAACAGGGTCTCACAAAGTTGTGGAGGGCCTCACTAGGTAGCTGAGGCTGGCCACAAACCCAGATCCTCCGGTCTCAGCCTCCCAAATGCTGGGATTACAAGCATGTGCCACCACGCCCGGCTTGTGAGATTCTTTAACAGCCTAAGTTTCCCTGAATTGATCAACTAATACTCTCACACAAAGGCAAAGAACAGATTAAAAACTATTCCAAATAATATATATAGCCAACTACATAAAAAAGTTTTTTAAATTTGAAGAGTAAAAAACAGTGGAGGTAGCATGTGTAAATGATTACAAAATTGTGACAGTAAAAAAATAAATCCAGCAACTGAATTGAATAGACACTTCACAAAAGAAGAGATACAAATGGCCAATAGATACATGAAAAAATGTTCAACATCATTAGCAATCAGGTAGATGCAAATCAAAACTACACTATGATTCCATCTAACCCCAATCAGAATTGCAATCATCAAGAAGTCAAATAGCAATAAATGTTGGAGAGAATGTGGGAAAATAGGAACTCTTCTACACTGTTGGTGAGATAGCAAACTAGTTCAGCTGCTATCAAGATCAGTGTGGAGATTCCTTTGAAAACTGGGAATGGATCCACCATATGATCCAGCTATACCACTCCTGGGTATCTTTCCAAAGAGGTTGAAACCAGAGAACTACAGTAATATATGCATACCCATGTTAATAGCAGCACAACTCACAATAGCCAAATTGTGGAACCAACCTAGGTGTCCATCAACAGATGAATGGATCACAAAACTATGGGAAATACACACAATGGAATTCTACTCAGCAATAGAGAGGAATAAAATAATGTCATTTGCAAGAAAATGGAAGGACCTGGAGAACATTATGTTAAGTGAGATTATCCAGCCACAGAGAGTGAAGGGACATATATTTTCTTTAATATGTAGAAGCTAGGAAGTAACTTGGATACCAGAAGGACTCCAGATAACAGATGAGAAACCTCAGTGGAGCCAGGGAGGTGGTCTAAAGGAAAGGGAAGGGGATGATTGAGGTTCATTATTGGAAATACTAACATCAACTGTGTGTACATATGTGAAGACCCCCAATGTCAATCTCAGTACTCTGTATGGACAGGGAGAGATGGGGGAGCGCCAGGTGTTGTGTACATATATGTCAATGTCAACATGATTTACATTATGATGTGAGATGATAATACACCAATAAAAGCATATTTTAAAAAATTGGGGTGGGAGTGTGGGTCAGAGGTAGAACACTCCTGGGTTCAATCCCCAATACCACAAAAATTAAAAAATAAATAAATAAAATCTTACATGAAAAATAAAAATAAATCCAGTGTTCATGCCAAAGAATATTTGATGTGTATTTCATAAATCTATTACTAAATATAATAAACAATTTTAAAATTATCTTCAATATTTAGTAAAGCCTTATATATATAAAATTGTCCTTTAATTTCCAAGTTTTATTTTTAGGAACATGACTGTGACTACATTTTTTTAAACTGGACATACTAATTCTAGAATGTTTCTGATAAGCCAACCACTAAATTGCAGTATAGGCTGAATCTAATACATATATTTGATTATTAAGTACTATAAATATCAGTTTTTATTTTGATTGTAGCCAAAACCTATGTAAATAATACCAAGTACATTGATGATTGCCATTCTAATTGGTGTTAGGTGAAATCTCAAGGTAGTTTTGATTTGCATCTCTCTGCTAATGATGTTGAACATTTCCTCATGCATTTATTAGCCATTTGTATTTCTTCTTTTGTGAAGTGTCTATTTAGATCCTTTGCCTTTTTTTTTTTTTTTTTTTTTTTTTTTTTTTGGTAGTACTGGGGATTGAACTCAGGGGCATTCTACCTCTGAGCTACACCCCTAGTCCTATTTTTTATTCTTTATTTTGAAACCGAGTCTCACTAAGTTGCAGAGGGCCACACTAAGTAGCTGAGACTGGATGTGAACCTGAATTCTCTGGTCTCAATCTCACAAGTACTGAGATTACAAGTGTGCACCACCATGCCTGGCTTGCCCATTTTTTGATTGGGTTATTTATTTTCTTAGCTGTGAGTTTCTTGACTTCTCTGTGTATTCTAGATATTATAGAAACCTTAGATGAGCAAAGAAGGTGACTTAACTGCAGGTGATGGGGGAACACCCTAATGCACAGGATGTACTTTCACAAACATATCAAAGTCAATTACTAAACTGAACATGAGAAGAAGGGAGGGAGAGGGAGTCGGGCAGGAATTGGGGAAGAGTTAAATAAGAAATGTGTACATGTATGCCTCTACCAGCTTGTACCTAACAAAGATGTATGATTACAATACACCAATAAAAAATTTAAAAAATAGTATCAAGTATAAAAATTTCATAATAAAGCAACACATATTAAAGATAAACTTAAAACTACATATGGATGGAGGATTTCCCTATTAAAGATTCCTGTAATATGAAAGGTAAAAAGCTGGAAAGTAAGTAGAAAATGAAGCTTCAGAACCCAAAGAGGATATCACGGTAAAAAAGTTAAAATATCTATGTCTAATTATCTATCTAAATAGTTAATTGAAACAATATGTGAAAGGAGAACCTAAAATTTTGAAGGGACAGGTTTAAATGAGGACACACAGAGAAGCTAATATTTCAATGCAAAAAAATAAATAAATAAAATGAAAGTATGAAGACTGCAGTTCCCACTGGGACGACGCTGTCTAGAGTACATTAAATAAGACAATAAAGCCAGAGCAGCTCTTGCAGAGGCCTCAGACAAGGATGAATGTGTTTATCAGCGGTCAGCAATGAACTCTGATGTATCTGGAATGAGCTGAGAAATCATGTATAAAACATTAGGATCAACAGGGCAGTATGCACGATTTTAGTGTTCTTTCACAGTTATGTTGCAATGTTCCTTGAATATGCTGAACAAATCTATTAATCACTGCTGCTGAGATATACATTCTACCACAGACACGGAAGTCTGAGTGACTTCTTCTGATTATTCCATGTAAGTAGAATAACAGATTGTAAATGAGACAATTTATTAAATTCTCTCTAATGTATGGTTGAAATCTACTGAAATATAAACATACCAAGACTTTTGCATCATTTTAAATAGAGAGTAAAAGTATCATTTAATACAGTTATTAAGCATCCACTCTGAAAATTCCTAAATAAAGTAGGTGGGCATAAAAATTCTTTGCAACATATAGTTTTTCAAACATATTTGTCATATATTTGATAACTCTGATGACCACCAAGCACTGGGCACTACACAGTGTGCAACATATAGTTTTTCAAACATATTTGTCATATATTTGATAACTCTGATGACCACCAAGCACTGGGCACTACACAGTGTGTTTGACACAAGAGATATAAATGTAAATATGACATGATCTGTGCTATCAAAAGCCTAAAAGAAAAATTAAAGAGACATACAAGCAAATCAGTGATTGAGAGACCTAGTGAAAACTGTCTTGAAAGAAAGACACTTAGTGTGCTCTGGGAATATGGAGAAATGTCTACATTGGACAAGGGAAGAAGGGAATAGTTCTTTGGGGAGGAACGGGTGCTAAAGAATTACAGGGATGATTCTGTCAAAGATAATTACTAGGAGCATTGGGCCAGTAACAAAATTTCTGGCTCTACCATTTTCCTCGTCAGCAATATTTACCAAATCATGAGTACAGGAGCCTGCTGCTACCGTCATTCTCTATTTTATATTTCAAAACCAAAGAGATCTCAGACTATGAAGATGCTACACAATGTGAGATGGTACTTGCAACCGAACTAGGTGTGGATTGTGAGAGCATGAGACTGTAGGAAACATCCACGTGACCTCTTCCAGGGCCCTTAAGTTTCAACTTCATTTAGAGCTTGAATTGTAATGTCTTCTATAACAAGTAATACTCAAATCACATAACACCATTTGATACCTAAATTTCCCTTAAAAACTGTACTAAAACCAGACATGGTGGCACATGCTTGTAATCCCAGTACTTGGGAGGCTGAGACCAGAATATTCAGGTTTGTACCCAGCCTCAGCTACTTAGTGAGGCTTTCCACAACTTAGTGAGGCCCTGTGACCCTGTTTCAAAAATAAAGAATAAAAATAGGACTAGGGGTGTAGCTCAGAGGTAGAGTGCCTCTGGATTCAATCCCTAGTACTTCAAAACAAAACAACAACAAAACTATACTAAAGTAACCCAATTTCCAGTTTGCCTAGGGTAGGCTTGGCTAACTTTTGAGGTCTTAGCAAAATTCAATAATAGCTGGGCACGGTAGCACATACCTGTAATGCTCAGACAGGAGGATCTTGAGGCCAGCCTCAACAACTTAGGTAGACCCTCAGCAACTTAGTGAGTTCCCGTTTAAAAATAAAAAAGGGCTGGGGGGGTCATAGTTTGGACGTAGACAACTCTGGGTTCAATCCTCAGTACCAAAAAAATTATCAATATTACCCCCATTTCATCTTAAAGAATGTTCTGGTTTGGTCAAACACCTCATGTAGTCAATATGTAAATTGACTTGGGTTCCTGCTCATTATGTAGTCTTTAGGATCTGGGTGAAAAAGCATCATTGAACCTCCTGACTTTGTCTTGCCATGTTCCTCAGCCCCTGGGACCAATTCATTGCTCGGAGGCTTGACACTGGCATTTTATTTTCTTTTAATTTAATGCCAATGGCCCAATCTAAACCGTAGTCATAAATAATACACAATACATAATATGGTAACAGCACCTGGATTTGCATTAGGATAACAAGCCAGTCAATTGTTTACAAGTAGTAAAGATGGATTTTGCAGTGATGATGTGGCTTAATCCTCTAGTTCTATGAATTAAAAATGACATAACAT
Organism: Graphiurus murinus; assembly: GCA_004027655.1. Classification (NCBI taxonomy): domain Eukaryota; kingdom Metazoa; phylum Chordata; class Mammalia; order Rodentia; family Gliridae; genus Graphiurus; species Graphiurus murinus. Next base: position 214 of record PVLC010041664.1, on the reverse strand, counting down.
TATCCTTTAAGCTGTTACATACAATTTAGTGTTATGCCTGGAAAAGGAAATAAAGGGCACTATTGCTATGTCTGCTCCTCATAGCGCTGCCGTAAACTACATTTTAGTACCAGGTTTTTATGTATATAACTGCAAGTGAGAAATAAGGTAATAAAAGATAAGATTTTGAGTTATTAGGATGAACAAAACAGGGAGAAATTGCCATAGAGAAACA
>PVLC010041663.1:0-13291 GCA_004027655.1 Graphiurus murinus | reverse complement strand
GTGCCTGCTAGGCAAATTCTCTATCACTGAGCTATACTTCCAGCTCTAAGGGCTGTCTTTTATTTATTTTTCATGGCACTGGGGATAGAAACCAGGGGTACTCTACCTCTGAGCTACACCCCAGCCCTATTTTATTTTTTATTTAGAAACAGTCTTGCTAAGTTGCTGAGAGCCTTACTAAGTTGCTAAGGCTGGGTTCAAGCCTGCAATCCTCCTGTCTCAGCCTCCCAAGTACCGTGATTACAAGCATGTGCCCCTACGTCCGGCTTGTCTTTTTAATTAAGGGAATTTAACTTTGTGAAAAAATTGCCCCCTTGTCCTCTGTGTTTTCCACTTTGACATGGATGGGGACACTTCGCCATGGATCTATAAACTTATTGGCCTTTGCAAACCACCTGTGCAGGACCAGGGCTTGGGGGCTGATGCCAGAACTGGGTTTCAGGCAGCTGTGTTGCTACGTGGGCTGGGCTGAGTGTCCCCCATGCCAGGCTGTGCAGAGTCTGCATGTTGCAAACACACAGCCTGGGTTTGAAACTGGAGCCCACCTCTTGCCTGCAAAGCACCCTGCAGATGGCCACTGTGCCTCAGTTTCCCCATCTGGACAATGGCGGTAGTCACTGTGGCTGCCTCTGAGACTTCTATGGAGGCCACGAGTAGGACACACCATGTTGCTTAGTCTGTGCGTGCTGTTGCTTCGTAGCTGGGGCTTCTGTAGCCCTTGCAGCTCTGGGGAGGCTCGAATGAGTCCCTGGACAGGAGCGGTCTTTGGCGGGTGGAAGCTTCCAGGTCAGTGAAAAGAGATGGTGGATCCACTCCCAGCAATGTGGGGCTGAGCAGTCCCTGGAGATCACACAGCTCATATCCCAGGAGTGGAAACGTTTATCGCAGTCCAGCAGCAGACCCTGTCACTCATGCCATAGCCCTACTGGGGGATCTCAGCAGGGCGAGGCTGCAGGGCCAGCCAGTTTGGGTAGGCTCTGGCTGGGCAGCAGATGGTTAGACTGGTTATTCCTCCTCCCAGGCTCTGACTGCACGGGAGGGCTGGCCTGGTCCCCAGGTCATAGCTGAGGCTCAAAAGACTGGGTCCTTTCTGACTTGTGGGTCATGCCTCCAGATTTGCTCTTCCCTGAAGATGTTTGGCTGCTTTGAATTGAGTGAGCCCATTTCAGGGACCCAAAGCCTGTGGGAAGTGTAGGCTGGGGCTCCTGGTCTGCTGGCTTTTCCCCAAGGATGGAAAGTAGTGAGGCCCAGAACCTGGGAGGGTCTATCTATTAGTCACATCCATGCCTGTATCCATCCGCCCAGGGGGAGAGCATTCACCCTCTGTCCATCTGTCCCTTCTCTCATATGTCCTTTGGTGTACTGGCGCCCAGAGAATATCCATCCACCGATCTTCCCATCCATCTGCCTGGTGCTCCATCAGTCCGTCCCTCTATTTATCCACTTACCCACTCATCCACCCACCCATCCATTCATCCCCTCCTTCATCCACCTATTCACCTTCCATCCATCTGTCCAATGCTTCATCAGTCCATCCTTCATCTATCCATTCACCCACTCACCCACCTACCACCCATCCATCCATCTATTCATTCCATCCATCCATCCATCCATCCCCCACCTATCCATTCATCTATCTCCCCATCCATCCATCCTCCATTCATCCATTCATTCATCTCCCTGCTAATCCATCTCCCCATTCATCCATCCACCCATCCATTCATCCCCCATTCATCCATCTATCCATTCATCACCTACTCATCATCCATCCATCCATCCTTCTCTCCATCCATCCATCTCCCATTCATTTTCCCACTCATCTATTCATCCATCATCCATCCTTCCATCCATCCATCCATCCATCATCTATCCCCATCCATCCACCCATCACCCATCCATCTGTTCGTCCGCCCGTCCATCCATCCATCTGTCCATCCATCCATCTCCCCACTCATCCATCCATTTATTCTTCTACCCTCCATCCATCCACCCCTCTATCCTCCCCCCCCACTCATCATCCCTCCATCCATCCAGCAGTATTTCTTGACAGCTAGCCAGGGAGTCAGAGATGACTAAGACACGGGGTGTCTCTCAGGAGCCAGCGGGAGGTGTGGTCTCTGGGGAACATTGCCCCGGCACATCTAGAAGCACAGCCCATGTAGAGGGCGCGGGGGCTGACCTGCGCAGGCTCCCGCCCCCAGATCTGGGTTCCCTTTTCCCCCTGAAGGAGGCTGGGCAGGGAGGGAGGAGAGCCGGGAAGGAGGGAGGAAGAGAGTGAGAGGCTTCACTTGTCAGCTGCTCAGCAGGTACAGTCAGACTTAAAATGTCCCCAAAGAGTGTCTGCTGAGAAGCAGGGGTGAGCACACTGAATTATTTCTCCAGTAATTGGCACTGAGGAAGCTGCAGATGTCCTGGGGTCTGCGTCAGAAGGCTCAGAGCTTTGGCCTCTCTTTTGAAGATGAGGGGGCTTGCGGGGGTGGGGGCTGTTGGAGCTCCCACCTCTCCCCTCCTCCGCAGTACTGCGGGGTGGGGTGGGGGGACAGGTCTGGTGCCTGCAGGCTGGAAGCCTGACTGTTCCCTGGGGAAGGAAAAGGAGGAGGAGGAGGTCCCTTTCTGAGGGACAGCAGGATCAGCAGGATCCAGCCTGCAGGGCCTGGTGGGGCCCTTCTCCCCACATGGTCTGGGCAAGGCCAGTGCCAAGTTTCCTTCTGGTTCCTCCCCTGAGCTGTGCAAAGAGCTGCAGCTGGCGCTCTGATGAGCCACGTGACCAACCGGGCATGCTATTTTGTAAACAGCTGAATCTTTCTGTGACTGTACGTCCTAGCGTGTGCACACGTTTGTGCGTGTATGTGTGTGGTGTCCATCTCCTTCTGTTGCTGGCTGGTACCTGGGCCCCACTCCAACAGCTGGGCCCTCTGTCTGGTCATCTTGTGCTGGTGGCTTCTCTCTGCAGAGGCAGAGGGCAGGGCAGGTGTGGTGTGGGGCAGAGGGTCCAGACAGGCTCCCCAGCCGGGCCACAGTCTCCTTCCTGTGGAGGCCCCAGATACTGAGAAAGACGTTTATCTTTTCCTTCCATCCATCTTAGGTTCATTAGCTGGGGTCCCAGCAACAAAAGCCAGATTAACAAGAGAAAAGCATATATATTTATTTGATATAAGTTTTATGTGACACTGGAACCTTCATAAGGACATGAAGACCCAACTTGGGAAGCTGAGGCAGGAGGAGGTCTCAGCTTCCCCAGGTTTGAGGTCAGCTTCAGGAAGTTAGTGAGACCCTTGGCAACTTGGTGAGCCCATTCAAAAGAAGAAATAAAAAGGGCTGGGGGCCAGGTGTGGTGGCGCATGCCTATAATCCCAGTACTTGGGAGGCTGAGACAGGAGGATTGCAGGTCTGAGGACAGCCTCAGCAAGGAGTAAGACTCTCACCAACCTAGTGAAACCCTGTTTCCAAATAAATAAAATTGGACTGGGGGTGTAGCTTGAAGATAGAATGCCTCTGGGTTCAATCCCCAAGACCCCCCCCCCCCCCACACACACACGGCTGGTGATGTAGCTCAGAGGTAGAATGCTCCTGGGTCCGACCCTCAGTACCCCACCCTCCATACACAGGTTAAGCTGAGGTTTGAGGCTAGTCTCAGCAACTTGGTGAAACCTTGTTTCAAAATAAAAAATAAAATCAGCCTGGGGGTGTAGCTCAGGGGTAGAAAGTCCCTGGGTTTAATCCCCAGGCAAACATGTGCATGTGCATACACACACACAGTAAAAATAAAGAAAAAGGTTAAGTCAGCTATGGTGGCACACACCTGTAATACCAGTACTTGGGAGGCTGAGACAGGAGGATTGCAAGTTCAAGGCCAGGCTTAGCAATTTAGTGAGGCCCTCTGCAACTTAGTAAGACTCTCCCTTCCTCTCTTCCTTCTTTCCTCCCTCCTTTCCTCTCTTTCCCTTTTTTTCTGGTACTAGGGATTGAACTCAGGGGCATTCTACCTCCGAGCTATAACCCCCCAGGCCTATTTTTTATTCCTTATTTTTGAAACAGGGTCTCATTAAGTTGTGGAGGGCCTCACTAAGTAGCTGAGACTGGCCATGAACCCCAGTCCTCCTGTCTCAGCCTCCCAAGTACTGAGATTATAAGCGTGCGCCACCACACCCAGCTCCGATTTTATTTCTTATTTGGAAACAGGCTCTCATTAGGTTGCCAAGACTGCAGTTCTGGGGATTGGATTCAAGGGAGCTCTACAATTGAGCTATATCCCTAGCCCTTTTTTATTTTGGAACAGGGTCTTGCTAAATTGCTGAGGGGCTCGAAAATTGCTGAGGCTGGCCTTGAACCTGTGATCCTGCTGTCTCAGCCTCCCAAGTACTTGGTGTACAAGCACACACCACCATGTCTGGCTCAGAAACTCCTTCTTAATTGCATCTCTTTTCTTCCCAATGTGTGTCCTCAATCTGCTGTTTATCCTTCTAGTGTACGTCTTTATTCCTTCACTGTATATAGTATATTTCAATGTATAAAATTTTTGCATATTTTAAAATCTCTATATAGATAGTGTCATCGTGGTTTTTTTTTTTTTTTTTTTTCGGTACTAGGGATTGAACTCAGGGGCGTTCTACCTCCGAACTACACCCCCAGCCCTATTTTTTATTCTTTATTTGGAAACCAGGTCTCACTAAGTTGCAGAGTGCCTCACTAGGTAGCTGAGGCTGGCCGCGAACCCGGATCCTCTGGTCTCAGCCTCCCGAATGCTGGGATTACAAGCGTGCGCCACCATGCCCGGCCGTGTTTTTTTTTTTTTTTTTAATTGTTTGCTTCTTTGCTCACATTTGTGTGATTCATTTATCTTGAGTGTGGACTCATTTTCACCACTGCATAATATTCCACTCTTGGTATATATCACAATTTATGTATCTATTCTTCTGTCAGTGGTATTTAGGTGTGTGTGTGTGTGTGTGTGTGTATGTGTATAGCTGGGGATTGAACCCAGGGACATTCTACCTCTGAGATACACCTCAACCCTACTTTTTTACTTGGAAGTAGGGTATTGCTAAGTTGCTGAGGCTGGCCTCAAACCTGTGATCCTCCTGTTTCCAGTTTTCAGCTAATGAAAAGATTTTGAGCTGGGTGTGGTGATGCACGCTTGGAATCTCAGTAATTGAGAGGCTGTGAAAGGAGGATCACAGGTTCACAGCCAGCCTCAGCTACCTAGTGAGGCTGTTTAAAAATAAAGAATAAAAAAAATAGGGTTGGGGGTGTAGCTCAGAGGTAGAATGCCCCTGGGTTCAATCCCCAGTACAGAAAAAAAAAAAAAAAAAAAAAGAAAGAAAAGAAAAAAATAGGAAAGAAAGGGTTTTGTCCTAAACACTCCGTGCTTGTCTCCTGGAACACTTGTAGAAGAGCAGGGAAATGGCCCCCAGCTCTCCCAGGACGCTGGAGTCACCTGGGAGCTTTAACAATCCAGCTGTTAAGTGATTAAGCCAGGATTTCTGTTACTGGATCTGGCATCGGTGCAGGCACAGCTCCACAGGTGGTTCTGATGAGCTGCTAAAGGTGACAGCCACCACCCGAGGTCGAGGCGTGGAGCGCACCTGTGCACCACCTGGAAGCGGTGGGAGGTGCGCTTGCAGTGTTCACCGCGAGTGAGGCCCGGGGCCTTGGCTGAGCGCGGGCCTGGCTCCGCACGTCCTGGGGCCGCACCTGCCACACTGTGGGGAGGCTTCACCCACTGTGCCGCCTGTTCTCCATCAGCCTCCCGGAAACTCAGGCTGTTACCAGGCACAGAGGACCAGAGGTTTCCTGCCAGCCACTCCCGATCTCAGTATAGCACCTCACCCCAGCCTGGCATCCACAGTCCTAGTTCAGCTTTGGCTAGTGGTAGGCTTGGCTTCTACCAGGGTCACACAGTCGGCAATGGGCAGTCACTAGGCAGTGCGGCCAAGAGTGGGACCTGGGGGTCTCCCTCCCTCCCGCCCTCCCACCCTCTCTTCCCTCGAGGCCAGCCTCTGCAACCTAGCCAGACCCTGTTCTAAAATAAAAAGGGCTGGGAGGGGGATGTAGCTCAGAGGTAGAATGCCTGTGGGTTCAATATATATATACATATATATATATATACATATATATATGTCTGTATAACTCATTTTGATTATTATTTTACATAGACGGCCTTGTTTCCTTTCAACATTAGCTACGTGCTCTCTGTTAAGACACACAGATTCAGCTCATTCCTTTTACTGTGGCTGAGGAAGAGTTCCAGCAAATCAATGTTACCACATTTTTTTCTCTCCATTTCCCTATTGATGCATTTCAGAAATACAAACAATCGTAGTCTTTTCATCAACACTGGCTTGATGCGAATTCTAATTGTCATTGTTTTAATCCTGAAGCACAACATGTCAAAGGGGGACCCAAGTTTCTTTACCATTTGCCGGCAGCAAGGGGGCCCCTCACTCCTGGCTCAGAAGCAAGAAGACCCTTCGGGGTTGGGACTGGGGTGGGGTGAGGGGAGGGGGAAGGGGGTGAACACCAACATGTACACAAACACACATTCTCTCTTAGGCAAAGGGTTTTCCAGAAGCATTTGCCTGCAATTTTTTTTGAGTGTGTGTGTGTGCCAGGAATTGAACCCAGGGACATTCTACCTTCAAGCTATATCCACAGCCCTATTTTTTAGTTCTTTATTTTGAAACAGGGTCTCACTAAGTTGCGGAAAGCCTAAGTAGCTGAGGCTGGCCGAGAACTTTCGATCCTCCTGTCTGTCTCCCAGGTACTGGGATTACAGGTGTGTTCCACCACACCCAGTTTTATTCTTATTTTGAAATAAGGCCTCACTAGGTTGATGAGAGTCTCACTACTTGCTGAGGCTGTCCTTGAACCTGCAAACCTCCTATCTCAGCCTCCCAAGTATTGGAATTACAAGTATGTGCCACCATGCCTGACTTGCCTGCAATTTTTTTTTTTTTTTTTTAATGCCAAACCAAACCTACTAAAGAGAAGTGAATTAATGTCTTAGGGGAGCCTCATACTCAGGTTGAGCAAAAACTTGAGAGGCCAATGGAAGGACTCAAAGAAATCTAACAAGGAGCCAGGTTTCAAGTGGTCTCCAGGGCTGCCCGGGGGGAAGGCAGGACATAGCTACTGGCTCCTAGAGGTTGGAGGAGGAGGAAGAGGTGAGGGGATCCCTCATCCCTCCTGCTCTGGGCTCCAGGGGCCACCTGGAGAGGCAGAGCTGAGCAGGGAGGGGTACTTAGGGTCCAGTTCTTCTTGCCTTTAATATAAATATAAGCTTTGCCACGGAAATTGCAGTGCATGTGAGGAGGGGGCTCAAGGTGGGTCTGCAGGCCCTCCCACCCAACCCGAGACTCAAGCAAACACAAACACAGGCTAGACTGGGGGTGAGGATGGGGAGACAATAAATAAAGGTGAGCAGTCGAGGAGGGTGAGTGCAGGGCAGGAGGGGTGAGGCGGGGCACAGCAAGGCACTGGGTGGGGGAAGCGGATGCAGCCCCCAAGCACTGGTGTGTTGAGTGAGAGGTCACGGCCACCGGGGCAGCTGGCGAGGGCCGGGAAGGTCTGGCTCCAGTTTTCTCTCGCTCAAAATCTTCCACTGGAAAGTCGCCTCCGTGAACCAAACCCTCTGAGACCACATCAGCTGCGGGGACTGGCCCGGGTGTGTCTCTTGCCTTTGGAGGAAAGAGAAAGAGGCCACCATAGAGGGCAGATGTGGACTCCTCCTCGGAATGAAATGCAGGTGAAGGCCAGCTCGGACCTGCACCTGCGGCTGCTGCCCACCTGCCCAGGCCTTGCACATGTGGCTGCCACCCTGTCTGGAAGGAACCAGTGGGCTACGGGGAGGGTGGGGGTGCCTGGCCTGCGCCTCTCAGCTCTGCTGTGTGCGTCAGTGGCCTGAGGATGCTGGACACGGGGATAGAAATTCTCCTGTAGATCAACACTTTGCAAGCCCTGGAGCCCTTTCTATGCAGTGGCCTCGTGGCCTCCCCTGTAATGACTGGACGTTTCCTGAGGACCTAGGCAGCAGGTAGGCAGTCCACAGAGCACTGGCTCTCGCCCTCGCTGAACCCCACGAGGGCACTTTAGTGAACTTTGGGCAGGGAGACTGCTCATGTTTGGCTAGATTGAACCTAGAAGCATTCTACTGCTGAGCTATACCCCAAGCCTTATTTTATTTTTAAAACAGAGTCTCATTAAGTTGCTGAGTGCTATGCTAAGTTGCTAAGGCTGGCTTCGAGTCAACAATCCTCCTGTCTCAGCCTCCCAAGTACTAGGATTACAGGCATGTGCCACCACATCTGGCTATGTTTGGCTATTTTTGATCTATAAAGCTACTGTTTCACAGGGCTCAGTGTGACCGGGTGCCCATGTTTACATAGCTGTGGGTATAGGACTGGGACTAGAACTTGAGCCTGCTTTGTTCCAGAATGTCTGTGGAGGACTTCAGGAGTCTGGAGGGAGGGGACGGGGTGCAATCCAAGGCTACAGGTGCCCCTCACTCCCCAGAGGCCTGCCCACTACTGCCTCCCTCCCAAATGCCCTGCAGTTCCTGGGGAGCCGTGGGGTAGGGAGGGAGGGTTGCTCCAGGAAGGAGACCTGCCCCCACGGGCAGAAGACTGGCTGCTGCCCTAATGGATGTATGCCTGTGGATCTGTGGCCAGTCAGGTGCCCAGTCCTGCTGGGGCCTCTTCCCTGAAGGAGACTGGGTCTCCCGCATGGGCACAGTTTTCTCTGGCTTGAGTATAAGGAGCTCCCTCAGCTCCCCATTGCATGACCCCGGACTGGGCCAGAACCAGTGGGGCAGGAGCCTTGGTTTCCACTCCTATCAAATGACAGTAAGGCTCAAGGTGAATCTGCCAAAATTATAAAAGTTGACCCTGGAGGTGCCAGGGCAGGCCGGCTCTGGGTCCCGGCTCCGGTGCTCCCAGCGCCTCCCTCCTGGGATCCAGGCCGCTCTGACTGGGCTCTCTGCAGGGTGGGCTGATTCCTTAGCCATGGGGCAGGTTCCTGGAGGGAAATGAATGATCCCACTGCTCCTGGTTCAGGCTGGCACATGATGGGGCTCAGTGAGGACCTGATTGCCCAGCACATAGTAGGTATACTCAAGGTGAGACTTCCTGTGACTGTTATGGAGATGGGAAAAGGCTTTGACAGAGTATACTTTTTTTTTTTTTTTTGGCACTAGGGATTGAACCCAGGGGCATTCTACACCCCCAGTCCTCTATTTTGTTTTGCTTCAGGTTCTTGCTAAGTTGTTGAGGACCTCACTATGTTGAGGCTGGCCTCAAACTTATAATCCTCCTCTCTCAGCCTCTCAAGCCCTGGGATTACAGGCGTTTGTCACCAGGCCCAGCTAGATCATATATTTTCTAAAGCAGCGGATGGTAACAATCATTGCTGTAATTACTGAATGGCGAGATGGTTGCCGTTATTATTTTGGGCCCTTCTCTCTGGTTAGTGCCACCAGGGAGGTCCTGGCTGACCTTTGTTCCCCAGTGAAAACTGACATGGTCACCTGACCCTGCAGTTTTGGAGGAGTGAGATGGACAGGGACACCCAGGGAGGGAGCAGAGGTGATGAGCGATACTCACCTGGGGCCTTGTGCTCAGGCTGGGGCAGGGCGCCCCCCTGCGAGTCTGCAGAGCCTGCCCCAGGCTCACTGGCCAGGCTGCTCTGGCTTCCTGAGAGGAGGCTGGGTGGGCTGGTGAACCCCATCTTGGGGGACTCTACTCTGCCCCCTGCAAGAGACCACAGGTTATCATTCCACTAAATTAGTCACCAGCATGAAAATCTGTAATTAGTGTTTTTCCTGCCTTCATAGAACGGGGGGAGTGGGGGGGGGAAGGGTAGATAGATCAGCTAACCCCGTGAGACCCAATGAAAGAGGGAGAAGGGAGACATTACTTGCTTTTTTCTTTTTCAGTGCTGGCGCTTGAACCCAGGGGCGTTCTACCTCTGAGCTTTACCCCTAGCCCTGTTTTTTAATTTTTGAAACAGGACCTAACTAAGTTGCTGAGGGCCTTGCTAAATTGCTGAGGCTAGCCTCGAGCTTGTAATCCTCCTGTCTCAGCCTCCCAAGTACTGGGATTATAGACATGAGCTGTCTGGCCTGGCTTATTTGCTGTCTTTACTGGCTGAAGAATCCTCAGTCAAGCATGGTTGGCTGTTAGTCCACACTTGGCTGAGAGGGGGTGTGGAGCCTGTAACATTTCACTCAATCCTTCCCACTTCTGGTCCTGCTTGTCACAGCTAAAGGCTGATGTGAAGGGCAGGGGAAGAGGTGTGTGTGTGTGTGTGTGTGTGTGTGTGTGTGTGTGTGTGTGTGTGTGTACATGTGCGTGTGGGGAGAGGGGGAGGACACTTGCCCTGGAAACAATGCTGGTAGGTAAATCTCCTTCACACTTTTGTAATGTAGAATTTTGGGGCTGTAAGACCCAGTCCAAGGACAGTTTCTATCTTTTTCAATCAACTCTGTCTGTTGTCACTGACCACTTGGAAAACTATACTGAGCAGGATTCTGAGGCCACACAGGGCTCTGTGGGAGAGAATCATGATCAACTAGTACTGTCTGCCATGGGCACAGGACTGGGGAGTGGGAGGGTGAGTGCCAGCCATGTGCCATCTCTGATCTAGTTGAAACTTCCATAAAGGACAGAAATTCCTTCCACATCAGTTCTAGCAGAAGATCGCTCAAGTCTTGGCTCCAGGACAGCACCCAAAGGAATTTCATCCCAGATGGGCGAAGCTATTATATATAGCTCTTTTCTTATTAGGTATTAAACTCAGCATCCCTGAAACTTCTTTCTAAGATCCCAGTCCTGATCTGAGCGTAACTCAGAATGAAGCTGGTCCTTGTTTGTCCTGGAAGGCCCTTTATATATTTAAAGGAAAGGAAAATGCCTTTCCTTTCCAAGGCTTTCTCTACTCCTATCTCAAGATAAGAGTTAATTCACTGGCCTATGACAGGGTCACCTAGGTGAGCTCAGAGAGGTCAAAATCAGGGGGAACTTTGGAGAACTCTTGCTTCGCCTTCCTGTGGTGAACAGAAGAAAGTGTCAGCTGGAGATGGTGACATGTGTTAGGGACCCCACTGCAGTTTCATGGCCCAACTGAGGTAGTTCAGGGAATTTAGCATCTGTTTTTGTTTGTTTGTTTGTTTTTGTGGTGGTACTAGGGATTGAACCCAAGAGCATGCTGAACTACTCCTAGTCTTCTTATTTTTTTTATATTGCAACAGGGTCTCACTAAGTTGCTGAGGGCCAAGATAGGTTGCTGAGGCTGGCCTCACACCTGCAATCCTTCTGTTTTAGCCTCCCAAGTACTGGGATTACAGGCATGAGCCACCGCGCCCATGCCCAACTGCATCTGTTTTTTTTTTTTTTTTTTTGCGGTACTGGTGATTGAACCCAGGGGCATTCTACCTCTGAGCTACACCCCCAGTCCTATTTTTATTCTTTATTTTAAAACAGGGTCTCACTGAGTCGAGGAGGGCCTCACTAAGTGGCTGAGGCTGGCCACGAACCCAGATCCTCCGGTCTCAGCCTCCCAAGTACTGGGATTACAAGTGTGTGCCACCACGCCCAGCTTGCACCTGGTTTTCATAGCCTTTATTGTTCACAAGGCAAAATCTCAACCTCGGAATGCTCCCAAGGGAGCACGGGAGGAATCCTGGGGATACAGGCGGAAGGTGAGGCCTGGCTGCCCCTCCTTCTCTGTCCCTGCAGGTACAGATGAGTCCGGCCTCGGCCCTGTTCTCCAGTGGGGTTGAGACTTTAGCTTCTAGTGGGCCCAGCCCCCAGGCCCACGCCTCCTTATGAAGCCACGCTGATTGGGGCTTTAGAGACGGCAGTGTTACTCCCCACACTTACCTGACTCCCCACCAGGTTTGTCGCCTTTTATGTCCCCGACACCAGTGGGTGGGAGTTTGTCCTCCAGGCTGGAGGAGCTTAGATCAGAGTCACTGTCAGTGTCACTGGAAATCACTGGAAAAGACAGAGATAGAGGAGGTCACCTCTACTGGTCGCTGCTTGGACAGAGGGGGCCAGGCAGGCCTCCCTCTTGTCATGACGAAGTGGCACAGAACCTCCGCCAGCCCTTTTGTTTGTGGGGGTTGTTCCTTTCTGCCAGACAAAGAGGTGAGAGCTGGTGTGAGGAGGCTGGGGCGGGAGCCTAGTGAGCCTGGTACCGGCAGGGAGGGCGTGTCCCTTGGCCAGCTGCCTCCATGTGTCACCTCCTCCCTAATCTAGAACCTTCTTGCCTGGTAGAAGCTGATTATCACCTCTGGTGCAGACACAAGAGCTGTGAGGCCCCCACTGGGCAGGACCTAAAGGCAAAAAGCAGTGCTGTGCAGGAAAGAGAATCCATCACAGCTGACTCTTGTGTAACTTTCTAGTACTTTGCATGTATTTTGATAGTGCACATTGAACTCAGAGGCATTCTACCTCTGAACTACACCCCCAGCCTTTTTTGGGGGGAGGGAGGAGGTACTGTGGATTGAATCTAGGGGTGTCCTACCTCTGAGCTACAACCCAAGCCCTGTTTAAATTTTATTTTGAAACAGGTTCTCCCTAAGTTGTTGAGGCTGTCCTTGAACCTGCGATTCTCCTGTCTTAGCCTCCCAAGTACTGGGATTACAGATATGGCTTTAGTACTTCAAAACAACTGTGTGAGATAGGAAATATGGCCACCTCGTTTCACAGGTGAGGAACTGAAGCACATTTTTGTACAGAACCTGGGATTCTAACCCAGGCAGGCTGGCTTCAAAGCCTGTGCTTGGGACAAAATCCCGAGACAGCAGGCTAGGGCCTTCATCCCGTAACTTACAGTGGGGTCTGGTGAATGCAAAAGGAGCTGGGCTGATGGGGCTGGAGTACCCGGGAGGGCGAGGGGTTGCCCTCACAGTGAAAACCCTCTATTCTGCACTCAGTGAGACCAAATTTGGTTGGCTGAACAGTGGGCGTCATAATACAGGATATATTCATGATCTAAACATTCTATTTTAACTTTAAACATAGAAATGTATTTGCCAGCCTTTGAGGCGGGCCTTGGTGTTTCTTTGAGGTTGGGCCCCTGAGGCTTTTCCTGTATGAACCACATGCATCCTGTGTTAATTGAGTCGTTTCAGTTTCTATACATTGGCATAGGAGCTTACAGACGCTGGCTGCAAAAGCAATCTGACTCTACTATCCTATATTTTCCATTTCTTCCTCCTATTTTTTTTTTTTTTCAGTTATCCTGACCACACCTAATTCAATAATAAACTTTTCCATTAAAAAAATATTTTTGG
>PVLC010041662.1:0-13302 GCA_004027655.1 Graphiurus murinus | reverse complement strand
ATATATATATATATATATATATATATATATATATATATTTGTGAATAGAGGGACTTCATCCCTGTATATAAAGGGAACTCTTAGCCCATAGATTTTTATAAGTTTTATACAGGTTTAATTTTGTATGTGAATATGCATAATTTTCTTGGGGGATTGTCTGTAGTTTTCATCAGATAATCAAAGGAGCCTGTGACCCCCCAAAAAGTTAAATAAAAGCTATTTAAAATGTCTTTTTGTAGCTGGGCGTGGTGGCGCATGCTTGTAATCCCAGCATTCGGGAGGCTGAGACCAGAGGATCCGGGTTCACGGCCAGCCTCAGCTACCTAGTGAGGCACTCCGCAACTTAGTGAGACTTGGTTTCAAAATAAAGAATACAAAATAGGGCTGGGGGTATAGCTCGGAGGTAGAACGCTTCTGAGTTCAATCCCCAGTACCGCAAAAAAAAAAAAAAAAAAATGTCTTTTTGTCAGGCATCGTGTCACATGCTTATAATCCCAGTACTTGGGAGGCTGAGACAGGAGAATTGCAGGTTCAAGGCCAGCCTCAGCAACTTGTGAGGCCCTCTGCAATTTAGTGAGACCCTGTTTCAAAATAAAGAATAAAAAATCGGTCTGGGAGTGGAGCTCAGAAATAGAAAGCCCTTGGCTTCAATCCCTAGTACTATAAATAAACAAACAGGCCTTTTCTATGAATGTATATTTATTTTTAAAATCAATATGCTTAGTTTTTTGTTTGTTTGTTTTTGCGGTACTGGGGATTGAACCCAGGGGCATTCTACCTCTGAGCTACACCCCCAGCCCTATTTTTTATTCTTTATTTCGAAACGGAGTCTCAATAAGTTGTGGAGTGCCTCACTAGGTAGCTGAGGCTGGCTGCGAACCCGGATCCTCCGGTCTCAGCCTCCCGAATGCTGGGATTACAAGCTTGCACCACCATGCCCTGCTCAATATGCTTAGTTTTGATAGAATACCAAAAGTTTACTTGAACTTGACATTTAGGAAGTTTGTATAATGGAGACTAAAGGTCTGTGTAGAATCCATAGCTTATTCTCACATACAGGGCTAGTAATTTTTAAATTGATAATTGTTTTTGTTAGCCTTCAGTCTCTTTTTAGCCAGTTTTACTGATTCCATATCTTGGCCTTTAAGCCTAGAGCTTCACATTTTGCTAGCCCCTAAATATTGAATGCTTCAAGATTACCTACTTCCTTCCTTTGTTTCTGGTTTTTACCCCTATTTTCACCCCCACATCCATCAGAAAAAGCAGTTTTCATTCGGTTTAATTTTTTATTTCTCCTTTTGATTTAGTAATTTATATTCTTATACTTCACTCCCATATCCATCAGTAAAAAACTGCTAATCTCCATCAGTAAAAAGCAGTTTTACTAATTTTTAAAAGGAATTTGAATGCTGGGCATGGTGGCACATGCTTGAAATCCCAGTACTTTGGAAGTTGAGACAGTAGGGTCGCAGGTTCGTAGCCAGCCTCAGTAGCCAGCAACTTAGACTTGCGGTACTGGGGATTGAACTCAGGGGCATTCTACCTCCCAGCTACACCCCCAGCCCTATTTTTTATTCTTTATTTTGAAACCGAGTCTCACTAAGTTGCAGAGTGCCTCACTAGGTAGCTGAGGCTGGCCGCGAACCCGGATCTTCCGGTCGCAGCCTCCCGAATGCTGGGATTATAAGCGTGCGCCACCACGCCCGGCCCCTCAAGTTTTTAAAAGAATGCTTGTGGAATTTTTTTTTCTTTTTTAATTAAGAAAGGTAAGTTAATGGCCTAGGAGGTTTTCCTATGGAGTCAGCTCCTGGAATTCTGTTCTTTTTGTCCTTTGTTATTATTTTGTTTTGTTTTTACTTTTGAGTCCAAAATACTTTCTTTGAAAAATTTCAGACCTTTAATTACAAAATAATGTCACCAAACTAAGTGATGTTTATATATTAAAAAAGTGATACTCTGCCTTAACACTTCCTCTCGACTCATCTATTTTCTATAGCTAACAACTTTTAGCACTTTAATGTTCTATTCCATGTCTCTATATTATACTTATTTAAAAAAATACAATTTTTTTTTTTTTTTTTTGTGGTACTGGGGATTGAACTCAGGGGCATTCTACCTCTGAGCTATACTCCCAGCCCTATTTTTTATTCTTTATTTTGAAACAGGGTCTACTAAGTTGTGGAGTGCCTTACTAGGTAGCTGAGGCTGGCTGCGAACCCAGATCCTCCGGTCTCAGCCTCCCAAATGCTGGGATTACAAGCATGCACCACCACGCCCAGCTAAAAAATACAATTTTTATACCATAGCTGTCTTTAAAAAAAAACCTATCTTGTTGGTACTTTTGCAATACAGGACAAAAACACATATCATTATTTTATTTGTTTATTTTTTTTGCGGTACTGGGGATTGAACCCAGGGACATTCTACCTCCAAGCTACACCCCCAGCCCTATTTTTTACTCTTTATTTGGAAACAGGGTCTCACTAGGTGGCGGAGGGCCTCACTAAGTAGCTGAGGCTGGCCTCAAACCCGGATCCTCCAGTCTCAGCCTCCCAAGTACTAGGATTGCAAGCGTGCGCCACCACGCCCAGCTAATATATCATTATTTTAACATTTGCACTATACTTCATCATATAACTATATCATAATGTGTTTATGTATATTTCTATTAAAGACTTTCATTTCAATTTTTTCAGTTATGGTACTGTGGTAGGGTAGTAAGCATTACTACATTTGCATACTAGAATCAATATTTTTGTAACAGATTTCTATAAATGAAACTACAAAGTCAAAGGACTTGTGATTATTTTTTTCTTTTTGTGGTACTGTGGATTGAACAGTACCTCTGGGATTCTACCTCTGAACTATACCTCCAGCTTTTTGTTTTGTTTTGTTTTGTTTTGTTTTTGAAACAGGGTCTTGCTCAGTTGCTGAGAGTCCCACTACATGGCTGAGGCTGTCCTTGAACCTGCGATCCTCCTATCTCAGCCTCTCAAGTACTGGGATTACAGGTGTGCCCTACCATGCCCAGTTGCTGATTTTTATTTTTGAGAAATAGAACCATATTTTCTGCCAAAATGATTCAATGTAGTTGTACTCTCTCCACACATCATCACATGTATGGGATAAAACTCCCATACCCCTAATCTGATGTTTATTTATGTTTTACTAATATGATAGGTGAAAAAGATCTGATTTTTTACTTATATCTTCTTGAGCACTGGTGAGATTGAACATTTCTTTGTGTTTATTAAACATTAGAATTCCCCTTTTCATTGCTATACTGACCATTTTCTGCTCTTACTGAATTGTAGAAGGGCTCTTAATGTTTTTATGAATGCTAACTCTGTTGCATATATTTTCCTCAGTCTGTCATTTTTCTCCTAACTTGAATGTGTTTTGCCTGACAAGTTAATGTATTTTTTACTGTGGCAAAATACATCACATAAAATTTACCATTTTAAGTGTATTGTTCAGTAACATTAAATACATTCACATAGCTAGCACTATCCATATCCTCCATATCCAGAACTTTTTCATTATCCCCACACTAAAACTGTTCTCATTCAAGAAAAACAACTCATATAAGAGGAATCCTGAAATATTTTTCCTTTTGTGACTGGCTTGTATCACTAGGCATAATGTTTTCAAGGTTCATCTATGTTGCAGCATATGCCAGAATATCATTCTTTCTAGAGGCTGGATAATATACCACATTTTAAAATCCATGCATTCATCCATTGGTGGACACTTGAGTTGCTTCCACCTTTTGACTATTGTGATTAAAGCTTCTATGAACATGAGTGTACAAATAAATGTTTGAGTTCCTGGTTCATATGGTCATTTTATGTTTCATTTCTTGAGTGGCTGTCATATTATTTCCCACAGTGGCTGTACCATTTTACATTCCCACCAGCAGTGTACATCTTTGCTAGCACCCTTGTTATTCTCTGTTGTTTTGAGTACTAGTTTGAATTATATCTCATTGTGGTTTTAATTTGCATTTACCTAATGACTACTGACATTAAATATCTTTTTCTCTGCTTATTGCTCTTTTGTGTATCTTTGGTGAAATGTCTATCAAGTCCTTTGCTTATTTTTTAATCTTTTTTGTTTTTGCTAAGTTGTAAGAGGTCTTATATATTCTGCATATTAAGTCCTTGGCAGATACATGATTTGCAAATGTTTTCTTCTATCCCATTGGTTGCCATTTCACTCTGTTACACACAAGTTTTCTAATTTTGATAAAGGTTCAATTTATTTCTTCTGTTGTTGCCTATGTTTTTGGTGTCATGTCCAATAAATCATTCCCAAATCCAATGTCAGCAAGCCCTTTCCCAATGTGTGCCTCTATGTGGTTTTAGCTCTTATGTTTAGATCTTTGATCCAGTTTAATTTTTGTACATGGTATAAAGTAACAAAAAAGTATAAAAAAATAGAAGACCCAGGGCCATTCTACCTCTGAGCTACACCCTCAGTGCTATTTTGTATTCTTTATTTTGAAACAGGATCTCACTAAGTTGCAGAGGGCCTCACTAAGTAGCTAAGGCTGGCCACAAATCTGTGATTCTCCTCTCAGCCTCCCAAGTACTGGGATTACAAGCATGCACCACCACGCCCGGCTCAAAAGTTTATGTTTTTAAGTAAGGGTCTTTGTGACTTTTAGATTTCATATTATATGAAAGAAGGGGCCCCATTACCCTAAGGTTTAAATGTATGCCTCTTTATTTTTTAATAGTTATTAGTTTGTATTTTGTGGAACTAGAGATAGAATCCAGGGGCTTTCTACCTCTGAGCTATACTCCTAGCCCGTATTATTTTGAAACTGGATTTCTAGATTTCATTTTGTGTGAAGGAAAAGACCCATTACCCTAAGATTATAAATGTTTGCTTTTTATTTTTTAGTATTTTTTTTTTGCGGTGCTGGGGATTGAACTCAGGGGCATTCTACCTCCCAGCTACACCCCCAGCCCTATTTTTTATTCTTTATTTTGAAACCGAGTCTCACTAAGTTGCGGAATGCCTCACTAGGTAGCGGAGGCTGGCCGCAAACCCGGATCCTCCGGTCTCAGCCTCCCGAATGCTGGGATTACAAGCGTGCGCCACCACGCCCGGCTTATTTTTTAGTAATTTTTGAGGTTTTAAAATTTTTTTTTTGAAACAGTCTCACTAAGTTGCTGAGCATCTTGCTCAGTTGCTGAGGCTGACCTCGAAAGTTTGATCCTCCTGACTCAACCTCCTAAGTGCTGGAATTACAGACGTTAGCCACCATGCCCAGCTATTAGTCCTTCTGGAGAGGTTTTCGTTTTAAAATTTAGGTATCTACTTAGAATTAATTTGTGTGAATGAAATGAGACAATGATCCTTTTCCCCCCAAACATAGCCCTTTATCATGTATTAAGTTCATATATGTATTTGAATCTATTTCTGGATTCTGAATATTATCTGCTCCTGTAAATATAAACCTTTTTTTTTTTTTTTTTTTTTTTTGGCAGTACTGGGAATTGAACTCAGAGCTTCATGCATGCTGGGCAAATGTTTTACCACTGAGCCATATCCCTAGCTGTAATGTTTAATTTTAATTACTCTATTGTGCATTCTGATACGACAAATTTCTCCCATTAGTTTTCCTTGCAGTTTTATTTCTCCATATTAATTTTAAAATAGATTCCTCTGCATTCAAAACTACTTAAAAGAGGAGTATTAGTTAAATCAAGGATTTTCTTAAGTTACATTCACTTAGTTTTAAATTGTGAATGTCTTTTTCTCCAAATTTAACTAAATGACAGGAAAAAAAAAAAAAGCTACCTAATGAAAGAGGGAGATCTCATGGCAACTTCTTTCCAAGTTCCTGGCTTTTTCCTTTTAACAACTGTACCCAGACTTACACATCTCATTTTCTTGTTTCCTTTCAGAATTCCGAAGGTCTGCAGGTGTTTTTTGGGATTAACCTAATATGACTGACTACTACAAGTGCTACTTTGGTTGACCCTGACTTTTTTCTTTTTCTTTTTTCCTTTTCTTGGGGGAGGGAATCTGGGGATTGAGCCCAGGGGCATTCTACCTCCAAACTGTGCCACCAGCCCTATTTTATTTTTTATTTTGAAAGGGGTTCAAGTTGCCAAGGGCCTTGCTAAGTTACTAAGGCTGGTTTCAAACCTGCTGTCCTCCTATTTCAGCCTCCCAAGTACTGGAATTGCAGGCATGGGCCACCATACTTGGCTTGGTTGGTCCTGTCTTAATTGTCCATCAGTTTATACTTACTGCTGCAAGTCTAAGTCAGGTTCTGGTTTCCTCTGACTCATTCATCTGGTATTTATCCAATCATCTCCTTCAATTCTAATCTACTCATTGTTTACCTTGCCCTGTCCTCACTGCTTACCTTGCCCTTATATGAACTATCAAGCCTATAGTATCTAAATACTGTATAGTAAATGTATATGCCTCAGTGTGTAGTGGAAAGAACAGGGCCTCTGTGGATAAAGTTCCAGCTTTATCACTTAGTATCATGCTAACCTTGGGCAAGTTTTTCAGTCTCTTAACCTTTTCTCATCTATAAAATGGGGTTAATACATAATAGTGTTGTTAGATTTTATGTGTATACACATATACACACATGAATTATCTGGCTTAGCATGCACTCAGTAGATGTTAGTTCCTATCTTGAAGGGGATTAGTCTATATAGTCTACTCTTACTTTTTAAAAATATTTGTAATGAAGCCAAGTGTGGTGATGCTCACTTGTAATCTAAGTACCTGGGAAGCTGAGACAGAAGGATCACAGCTTTGAGACCAGCCTCAGCAGTTTAGTGAGGCCCTCAGTAACTTAGCAAGACCCTGTTCCAAAATACAAAGGGCTAGGGGTATAAATTGGAGGTAGAATGCCCCTGGGTTCAATCCAAATAAACCTCTCAGTACCTAAGTATTTGACCTGTCATACTTACATATACCTAACTATACAGTTTGTTTTGACAAATGCATATACCCAAGTTAGTACCATCCAAATAAAAATATAGAATATTTTTGTCATTCCAGAAAAATTCCTTGTTTCTCTCTCCAATTTCAGAGCTAAGCATAGTTTTACCTTTTGAGCTTTGTATAAATGGAATCATAACAGTATACGCTGCTTGTGTCTTTTTATTTAGCATGTTTTAAAAAATTGTCCATGTTACACATACCAATCTTTTGTCTGTCTTTGCCAATAATACACTGTCTTAATTACTGTAGCAAAATAAGTCTGAAAATTAGATAGCATATTTATTCATCAAAATTATATTAGCTCAACCAGGTATGGTGGTGCACACATGTACTTGTCCCAGTACTTGGGAGGCTGAGACAGGAGAACTACAGGTTTGCAGCCAGCCGAGGTAACTTAGCGAGTCTCTATAATTTACTGAAACCCTGTTTCAAAATATAAAAATAAAATAGGGTTGGGAGTGTAGCTCAGAGATAGAATGCCCTTGGGTTCAATCCCCAGTACGCTCCCACACCCACAATTATATTAGCTCTTCTTGGGTCTTTGAATTTTCATATTAGTTTTATTTTTTTAATTAATTAATTAATTAATTGCAGTACTGGGGATTGAACCTAGGGGTATTCTACCTCTGAGCTACATCCCCAGCCATATATATATATATATATATATATATATATATATATATTTCTTTTTTTGGTACTGGGGATTGAACTCAGGGGCATTCTACCTCCGAGCTACACCCCCAGCCCCATTTTTTATTCTTTATTTTGAAACCGGGTCTCACTAGGTTGCGGAGTGCCTCACTAGGTAGCTGAGGCTGGCCGTGAACCCGGATCCTCCAGTCTCAGCCTCCCAAATGCTGGGATTACAAGCATGCGCCACCACGCCCGGCCCTAGCCCTATTTTTTATTTTTTATTTTGAAACAGGGTCTCATAAGTTGCAAAGGGCCTCACTAAACTGAGACTGGCTGCAAACCCAGATCCTCCGGTTTCAACCTCCCAAGTACTAGGATTACAAGCATGTGCCACCACACCTAGCTCTATTAGTTTTAGAATGAGTGTCACTTTCTACAATGCCTGCTGGGATTTTGATTGTTATTATATTGAATTTATATGTCATTTGGGGGAGTTGATCTATAGAATTGATTGTACAAGATGCTTCTTTATGAAACAGTTTCTAGTATTGAGTAATGCTATATGCTATAATAAACAGATGTCAGGTTTGAGATTTTTATAATTCAAGTATATTTTTCTCCCTAATTTAAAAAATCTAAATTTTCAGTTAAAAGTAACCCAATAGAGATTCTACTGTTGCTAAAGAGGTACTTATTTACATAAAAGACGCATGGAATTTACTGTATATTCGTGATTATATACACTTATAATAAAGTTATTTGAAAATTATAATTTTTAAAAGTTACGCAGTAATATTCTAGGAGACTTTTAAAGAGCCACTGTGATAAATCATTTATGCTTGTTTTTTGCTTTCATCATGTGGAGGATAAGATACATGATAAAACTTTTAGAGTAATCGACTGAAAAGGGGGGAAAATCACTGTAGTTAATAAATAGTAACTATTGAATACTTTAAAGTGGATGTTTTTCTACTTTATTACTATATACAGGGTATATTTACTTCTGGCATGTGGGAAGAGAGATCAGATGAAATTTCCTTCGCTGATTTCAAGTTCTCAGTCACTCATCATTATCTTGTACAAGAGTCCACTGATAAAGAAGGAAAGGATGAAGTAATAGAAGGTAAGTTTTACTGGGCGTGATGGCTCATGCCTGTAATACTAGTACTTGGGAGGCTGAGATAGGAGGATCGCAGGTTTGAGGACAGCCTCAAGTAGTGAGACTCTCATCAACTAAGCTAGAGCCTGTTTTCCAAATAAGAAATAAAATCGGGCTGGGGGTATAGTTTGATGGTAGAATGCTGTTGGGTTCAATCCCTAGTACCACCAAAAAATTAAATAAATAAACAAATAAATAAAAGCTAAGTTTTTACATCGTAGTTTTAAAATCTTGACTTTTAATTAAGAGTGATTATAGTTTTGAATTACGAATTTTGTTTTTGTAACTCAGTAGTATTCTCAGGGAATGTTTTATAATATGTAAAGTTGTTTCATTGTATCTGAATCGAATATGAGGCAGTACTGTATCTGAAGGAGAAGAAGAATTATAGTGGCA
The DNA here is from genome assembly GCA_004027655.1 of Graphiurus murinus. Taxonomy (NCBI): domain Eukaryota; kingdom Metazoa; phylum Chordata; class Mammalia; order Rodentia; family Gliridae; genus Graphiurus; species Graphiurus murinus. The sequence goes on along the minus strand of PVLC010041662.1, from coordinate 4,136 downwards.
TTCATCTTGAAATTAACTGATTCAGCACATATTTATTGAGTTTCTAACATGTGGTAGGTACCCTGCTATGCCTTGTTGAACCATACTTAAGTGGAATTTGTATCCCAGTAGAGGAGATAAGACCTTTAAGTAAGTAATAGTAATAGGAGGTAGAAAGTGATAAATGACATCCCAAGGACAGATAAAGTTCTACTGGAGCTCAGAAGAGAAAAGATCAGGAGAGATCAGAAGTTTTATGGAGAATTAGGCAAGTAAGCAGGGCTTTGAAGGATTACTAATGAAGGAAAATTTGTTGTAGACAGTGTAGTACTTTGGATATATTCTAGATTTTAGAGTCATACCAAATAGATTAAAATTCTGATTTTTCTACTTGCTAGTTACTTGCCTTATCTCATTTGTAAAGTGAAGTAATACTACCTGGAGGGTTAATGTGACAATATAATTTAATTCTAATTCAAGTCCATGAGATAAATGGATGAAGGGTACTATGGTATAAGAGAAGATGAAGGAATTGAAAATATTTTTGGCTTTGTTGCTTGTACTGTACAATTTTTTTTTTTCAGTACTGGGGATTGAACTCAAGGGCATTCTATCTCTGATCTACACCCCCCCAGCTCTATTTTTTATTCTTTATTTTTGAAATAGGATCTCACTAAATTGCAGAGGGCTTCACTAAGTAGCTGAGGCTGGCTATGAACTGGGATCCTCAGGTCTCAGCCTCCCAAGTACTGGGATTATAAGCCTGCGCCACCATGCCCGGCTTTTTTCTTTTCACGTGTGTGTGTGTGTGTGTGTGTGTGTGTGTGTGTGTGTGTGTGTGTCACTGGGAATTGAACTCGGGTATTCTACCTCCAGCCCTATTTTTATTTTTATTTTGAAACAGGGTCTCCTTAGGTTAATGAGAGTCTCACTACTTGTGAGGCTGTCCTCAAACCTGCAATCCTCCATCTCAACCTCCCAAGTACTGGGATTGCAAACATGCCACCACGCCTGGTTTACAATATTCTTTTTTTTATTTATAATAATTTATTTCCCAAATTTTCCAATTAATATTTCTACATTTGGTAACTGAAGCAGTAGAAGACAAAACTGAGTAAGGCAAAATTATTGTAGTCTAACTTATTTGTTCAATAAATAAATAGAATGTATGCTAATGCTTATTGGTCAAAACAGATTGTTGTTAGTAAGCACGGGCCTGAAATATCTGTTTTTTTGTGTGTGTGCGAATAGCATTATGTTGCCTTTTCTATTATATATAGTCCTACAAACAAAACAAATTTAGATAACATCTGCATATATACACAATTTAAGATAGTTATATAGCAAAATAAAATAATAATTAAACCAGAATCTAAATATGTATACTTTAGCAGTAAAGGGAAGAGGAAAATGTTCACAATTGGTGGGAGGTGTGCTAATAGCCCAGGGATTTCTTGGGTTATGATCCTGCTGATTAGCCGGGCGTGATGGCCCACTCTTGTAATCCCAGTACTTTGTCAGGCTGAGACTGGAGGATCCGAGTTCACGGCCAACCTCAGCTACTTAGGCCCTCTGCAACTTAGTAAGACCCTGTTTCAAAATAAAGAATAAAATATAGGGCTGGGGGTGTAGCTCGGAGGTAGAATGCCCCTGGGTTCAATCTCCAGTACCACAAAAAAAGATCCTGCTGATTAATGAAGGAAACTGTTCAAGATAGAGAAATTTTAAGTGAGAGTCATTTGAGAAAAGTTCATCAAGGGAAAGCTGTTATAGCAAGGAGGTTTTTTGAATCAGTGTTTCTGAGGTGAACAGATGAAGGGCACTATGGTGTAAGAGCAGAATGAACTTAAGATAGTTAAGGCATTGTTTCTTGTGTGTATGTATCATGCAGTTTTCTTTTTATTTGGTTGTGATAGAAACTAATAATGGTAGTAGTTAGCAAGCAAACCATCAGCTCAGTTAATTTAGATATACATTTAAAACTATATTATCAGAAGTCAGAAGACTTGATACTGATCTTTTAATGTTTTGAAGTTGCTTATTGTTTTTAGTTAAGTAGAGTGTCCCGTCCGTACCCTCTCATTTTAGCAAATTAACAAATTATAAATTTGCTAAACCATTATAGCTATCCAACAAAAGAAAATATTTTTATGAACAGATATTCCTTCTTTTGAATTTATTATGTATAGTATAAATGGTGATACTCAATGTTAGTATCTTATTATGGATTGCAGTTTAAATACTTTAAGATACATGGATTATAGCCTGTTGTGGTGGTGTATGCCTATAATCCCAGTACTTGTGAGCTGAAACAGGAAAATTGCAGGTTCAATACCAGCCTCAGCAAATTAGCAAAACTTTCAGCAACATAGTAAGACCCTGTTTCAAAACAAAAAAATAAAAAAGACTGAGGATGTAGCTTGGAGGTAGAATGCCCCTGGGTTCACTTTCCAATCCCCCTACCCCCAACACACACACACACATATACATATATATATACATATACATATACATATACATATACATATACATACACTCACACAAAGATGCATGGGTTAGGAGTGGGAAGCTGGTTAGAGGTTTTAGAAAAACATTTAAGCTGACTGGTCTGATAGAAAAGGCTGCCAATGGGAGATAATTTGGAGTTAACAGATCTCTAAGTAGAATTTTGAAGAAAAGTAGACATAGAGGCAAGCAAAAAAAAAAACCAAAAAACCAAAAATCATATAAACAAACAAATAAGGCTCTCCATAAGGGTGAGGAGTTAAGTAATGATGTAATGATTTATAAACAAAAACTTATACAGGCATAGGAATAGTGTATGTCTCTTTTATAGACTGGCATTGAGAGAGAAACTTCCTTCCTTCCCCCTACATGTTAAAGCTAGCCTTAGATAGAAATCTCTTAAAGCAATTGCCAAACTACATAGGCTAATAGTACATATGTTTCTTCAGAACATATAAAATTCTGCTTAACATGAACATACCTTTTCATTATTGAATGTTTTTATAGATGCTCTTCCACAGTCTATGCAAGATTTGCTGTGTATGAATAATGACTTTCCTCCAAGAGCACATTGCCTGGTAAGATGGTATGTATACATTCTATTCAGATGTCTTTTAGTATATGTGTCAGGGAGACCCCCCAAACTGTCCCCAAGATCTGTGATTTGTTAGGATGACTAATAGGACTCAGCATTTACTTGTACTTTCAGCTGATTTATTACAGCCATAGGGTACAAAGCAAAATTATCAAAGGGAAAAGACATGAGGCCAAGTCCAGTGAGAGTGTGGAGTCTTACAGGTTAAACTCAATTCCTTCTGCAACAAGTTGTGACAACACATTTGAAACATTGTCTATAAGAGAAGCTTATTTAGGAGCTTAGCCCTTAAGATTTTAAGTGAGGAGCTGGTCAGATATGTACCCTCTGACTGATAAATACCAAAATTTGAGAATCCCAGAAAGAGAGCAGGTATTCAGCATGTACCACATTGTTTGCACAAACAGTTTAGGTAAAGTGACTAACTACCTGGGAATGGTAAAAACCCTCCCCAACCCACATTTTCAGATGTCAGGCAAGTGACAGACTTGCAAGCAGGCTTGTCTAAGGATAGCAGTTACAGTCCTGCTCTTAACTCTTCTGCTATGCATGTTTCACAATCTAGAGTAGTGCCTATCTATAGTTCTGATGACTGACACAGAACACTTAAATATCATAGAAGATTTAATATATATTGGTGGAAATTTAATTGAAATAAAATGTTGATTCTGTCATGTTATAAAATCAAACTACAAATGTGATACATTAATATAAAAGGCATATCTTATTCAAAGGGTCTCTGAACTTTATGTTAGAGGAGTGGCATTAAGACATTATCATAAAGCTGTTTTAGTATGACTATAGTCAAGAAAGGAAACCTAACTAAAGGAAATTTATATACTGGTTTTAAAATTTTCTGCTGGTGTGAATTGGTCTTTTGAAGGTTTTTTATTGAAAATGAATTACCAAGGAAGAGGAAAATTTTAATATCTATTTTTCTTTTTTCATTGTGATTACTATAGAGAATGGACTGTGTACCACATAAGAAAATATTTGCAAGTGCAGATAAACTGTCTAGTATTTCATAAATATGCCTGTTTTAAAATTGTGACCTTAA
>PVLC010041661.1:0-13285 GCA_004027655.1 Graphiurus murinus | reverse complement strand
AAAGAGATCTTGGCAAGTTAAAGTATAACAGCAGAACTGAGTTAATAAACAAGGCTGTATGGAAATTTGATAAAATATAAAAATAGAGCAAAAAGACAGAGATAAGAGACAGAGAAAAAATATACATACACCACAACAGAAACATAGACAAATTTAGCAGCTCCAATTTTCAATGAGATCAGAGTGAGAGGATAGTATTCCAAATATTTGCTTTAAAGACAAAAGAACAAGAAGGAAACACTGGCCACTCAGGATTTTTCTTTTATAACTTGAAAAATCTTGGATTTGGATAGTAGAAATACTTGTGACCCAGATTTCAGTCAATGTAATCTATTTTCTCCTTCTCCCCCAAAAGTTCAAAGACCTCTTCTCCTGATTAAGTGCCTTGAAGTAGAATGAGGTCTATTTTCACCCAGCATAAAGTATATTTAGTGTCCCTTTTCAGTCTGAAAATGGAAGTCTTTCCAGTTTAGGAAAATTTCTCTTTCTTCTTTTCCATTTTTGGGTATCCGTTTAATTATTAATTTTCTGGATGATTTCTTTACCTCTGTTTTTTCTCTTCTCTGACTCTGATCTCACTGAAAATTGGAGGTGCTAGATTTGTCTATGTTTCTGTTGTTGTGTGTGTATGTTTTTTCTCTGTCTCCTATCTCTGTCTTTTTGCTCTATTTTTATATTTTATCAAATTTCCATATACCCTTGTTATTAACTCAGTTCTGTTGTTATACTTTTACTTGCCAAGATCTCTTTCTTGTCTTTCAAGCAAATATTCGTAATACTATAAACAAACTTTCTTTTTTTGTGTGTGTGTGGTGGTACTGGGGATTGAACCCAGGGGTTCTACTCCTGAGTTATACCCCCAAGCCTATTTTTATTTTGAAACAGGGTCTCAATGAGTTACAGAAGGCCTCACCAAATTGCTGTGGCTGGCCTTAAACCTGTAATCTTCCTGTCTCAGCCTTTCAAAGTACTGGAACTACAGGTGTGTGCCATCACACCCAGCTTATACAGAAACTCTCTAAAAATCATTAGTCAATCAAAGGTAATGATTATGTTTAGTTTCTCCACTCAGTAGAATTTCTGATCTAATTTTTGCAACATAATAAAAACAATACTACTTGTCATAAATTCTGAGGAAACAAGAACAAAATATTTTTTTATTATATATATATATTTTTTGTGGTACTAGGAATTGAACTCAGGGGCATTCTACCTCCGAGCTATACCCCCAGCCCTATTTTTTATTCTTTATTTTGAAACAGGCTTTCATTAAGTTGCGGAAAGCCTCACTAGGTAGCTGAGGCTGGCTGCAAACCTTTGATTCTCCTGTCTCAGCCTCCCAAGTACTGGAATTCCAAGCGTGCACCACCACGCCTGACAAAACAAAAAACAAAAAACTTTAAATATCCAAAGTTAACACTACCTGCATTAAAAAAAAAGGTTAACCTTTAAATTTATGGTATGAGACATCTGCATTATAACTTTCAATTTAATGTTTAAGAAATGAACTAAGCCGGGCATGGTGGTGCACGCTTGTAATCCCAACATTCGGGAGGCTGAGACTGGAGGATCCGGGTTCGAGGCCAGCCTCATCTACCTAGTGAGGCACTCCACAACTTAGTGAGACCCGGTTTCAAAATAAAGAATAAAAAAATAGGGCTGAGGGTGTAGCTCTGAGGTAGAATGCCCCTGAGTTCAATCCCTAGTACTGCAAAAAAAAAAAAAAAAAAGAAATGAACTAAAACTGGCTTTGTGGTCTAATTCTTGAGACATCTCATATAACATTCCAAACTGTCCATCTAATTTAAAACACAAGAAAAACATTAATATCTTAATAAACTAACAAATAGGAGAAAAAGGCAAAAAGAAAAGTATACCTAGTTCTATAACTCGAAGCTATAAAGTCAAATGATGCTTGGAAGTCTCTGAATGAAATGAATACTGAGAAAACAAATTTCTCTGACAAGATTTACACAAGACTTTCTTTTGTCTGTAGGATGCTCTGTTTCAAATCTACAAAAAGCAAAAAACTTTAAATATCCAAAGTTAACACTACTTGCATTCAAAAAAAAAAGGATGCTCTGTTTCAAATCTACTTTCATAGAGTAGGCTTTTAGTTTGAGGGGTAAATGATTCAGTGGGTGTTATTTTAACAAAGCAGTGTAAACAATTACTTAAGAAGCAAAAAATCTGCTTCATTAATAGAAATCTCAAGCTGGGCGTGGTGGTACCTGCTCAATCCCCAGTACCGCAAAAAAAAAAAAAAAAAAAGGAAAAAATAAAATCTCTTTCCCCTCATTTCATTCCTAGGTCTCCCCCCCCTTTTCTTTCTTTCTTTCTTTCTTTCTTTCTTTCTTTCTTTCTTTCTTTCTTTCTTTCTTTCTTTTTCTTTCTTTTTTTGCGGTACTGGGGATGGAACCCAGGGGCATTCTACCTCTGAGCTACATCCCCAGCCCTAATTTTTATTATTTATTTTGAAACAGGGTCTCACTAAGTTGCAGAGGGCTTCACTAAGTAGCTGAGGCTGGCCTCGAACCCAGATCCTCCAGTCTCAGCCTCCCAAGTGCTAGGATTACAGGCGTGTGCCACCACACCAGGCTCCCGCTCCCCACTTTTTAATTCCTGAGTTTTTTCCTTGTGGTTTGGCACTATTGGTAGGGCCTATACTAAGCCAGAACTCCTTGTCTTTGCTAACAGAACCATAAGTTCTGATTTTAGGTACTGAGTGGAGATCAGTAGGGATGGGGGTCATGATGTGTGGCCCTAGAATACGGCACCTGGGCAGAAATTCACAAAACTAGGAAGGTCACTTTCTGACCTTTTCTCACTCTTCTTCCCTCAAGCAGGTCCCAAGCCCTCCCTCTGCTCAGAGGAAAGGAAGATCCTTATCTCTGAAGACACAGTGACAGAAGAATCTGAGCAAACAGGCTTTGCTAAGTCCTCTCTAGTTTATTATCATTAGATCATATCTCTTTTGTCCAGTTGTACCTCTGTACACCTGTCCACTTCTTTATCAGTCTTAGCATAAAAATACATAGGTTTACCTGTTTTTTTGGGCCTTCATTTCTGAAGAAAAACTTATAACTAAAATTGTATGCTTTCCTCTTGTTAATCTGTCCTTTGTTATAGGAGCTTCAGCCACAAACTTAGTGAAAGGCAAAGAAAACAACTCTCTTCCTCTCCTGTATCTGTCTCAGGGAAGGCAGAATTCTTCGCAGCCTCCTTTGCAGCTAGAGGTGGTAATGTGACACATTTCTGGTCATGAACTGTTCTGAGGATCCTGCTGGGGGCACAACTGGGCAAAGTTCCTCAGACCCCATTAAAGAATAGGGCCTTGAAATGAGAGACTGCCCTCTCTTCTTTTCGCTTTTGCTCTATTTTCTTTCTGCAGGAGTCCCTGAGTGACCCAGGGGCAACAAATAAGAAAAGCCAAAAATCAGACATGCTTGGGGAGGGGAAGGAAAGGAGAGAACTGGTGCGGAAGGCACCAAGAACTATGTACATGCATCTCTCTGACACCCTGTATCCCCCCATATAATATAAAATTTACAATGCATCAAATAAAAATCAATTAGGAAAATAAAAAAGCCAAAACCAAAGGCAAAGGATGGAAGAGTATAAAGATGAAAAGAGGATCTCGCTGGGTAGCTGTACCTGCCCCACACTGTGTACCTCTGGACTTTGTCAATATCTTTTAATTTAAGCCAATGCTTCCCGACCTTTTTTAGTGCTGTGACATTCATTGGATGGGATGATGTTTGTACTGCCCTTTGGGGAACATGGCTAAGACTGCTGGACCCCTCCCTTCTCTGAAGACTGAGATGAGAAATAGCCCTGCATATCTTTTTGTGGCTTATCCACAGGCCTTAACACACAGGTGGATAGTTCTCAACTATGGTACACTTACTCTTGGTTGAAAGCACGCCTAACTGGCATTCAACTTGCTTCTGCTTGTCAATGCAAAACATGTGATTCATGAACTATACGTTCTGTAGCACCATACAGATATGCAACAACTACTTACTTTAGCCTAAATCTTGTTGCATGATTCCACAGAATGGATTATTTGCTACTTAACCTGTGTCCTTTTTTTTTTTGTCAGTTATGGGGCCATTTCAAGATTGATTATGATCACATTTCATGAGATCAAAACAGGAATGCTTTTAAGTGATACATTTGAGAGTATATTCATAGTGGTTGAGTGATTACAGATTTTAGAGGAAAAAAGTTTCATTAGTATGTAGATGTTCATTTTATATGTCAAATTATTGCTTGTTTTTACATAATTTTAGGTTTGGGTACATAATGACCTTGGCAATAATTGCTTTTTTTTTCTATGCTACTCTCATTTATGTATCTAAGTAACATAATTAACTCCACCAGTGCATGCCTTACAGAGATGATAGGTATATTAAATAATGTCTGTAAAGTGCTTGGCAGATTATATGGTATAAAGTATGCATTCAATACATATGTTTTGGGATTTATCATAAACCAAAATGTAAAAAAATTGCATATTAGATAATGGTAGTCATAACTCACCAGTGTAAAAATTATCTTCCATTTGGTACTTTCGAAAGACCTCCTAAATATTATTAGAAAAGTACTATAAAAATATGAAACTCTCACCATCCCACAGAGTCATGTGATTATTTCAGTCAGAGGCCAGCTCTCAGGTGACCTATCTTCCTATTTTGGCAAAGAAGTGCCACACTCAAGTTACATCTGAGAGCTGTACGCTCTTCAACAAAAATATGCAGTTTCCTAGTTCCCTGTGGTTCATACTGAGAGGGCTTTATGTGGCTCCCTTTGTTTATTAAAGACTGTTTCTACGTCACTGAGGCGAGGAAATGAATTTCACATCTGTCTTAACCTCAGGATGACTAGTGGAATAAATGACAATCAAGAGCAAATTGGAGGACTCTGCTGTATCTCACAGTGCCTGATGAGCTCAGTGCATCTGTTTGCACTTGAAAATTCAGGCATATTAAGTGGATAGAAGCAAGTGATCAATACACATCTTCTGGAATTAAACTCTTTATACAATGACATTTCCATTTTTCCTTGGGGATCCCTTATAGTTCAACCAAGCAGAAGCACCTCAACTGTTGCATTTGGATAATTAAGAGACATTTTTTTCTGAGCACGCATGCCAAAGGCAATGAGCAATACTGTCAGGGATATGCAGTTTTTGCCCTTTGCTCTCTTTTCATTGCAGGCATCATAGCCAGCTCTCAACCTTGTTTAATCTGTCCTCCTAATGCACTTTGCATAGATGGTTCATTGCAGTGACCACCACCTTCTTTCTGTTATGTCTACTTACACAAATACTATAGTTCCTCAAAAGCAAAGATTTTCCATTCTTTCTAGCATGGAAATACTCTCCTGTCTCTGGCATCTATATACTGTCAATTACTATGCAGTGTTTGGGGATATAGAATTAAAGTAAGTGAGAATATACTAACAGATGTGGCAAAGATCCCAGCTTGAAACACTGAGACAAAGCAATGTGTCTTTGCAGAATTTAGATCCTCTGGTGGGCGGGTGGGGCAGGCCCCGTGTAAGTCTACTTGCTGAGGGCTGGGAGAGCACCACAAAGGCAAAATGAACTGGTTCCTGCCTTAGTTATCAGAGAGTATGTCTAATTCATCATCTAATTCATTGTAGCAGGCTAATGCCAAGGACTCATGTCTGATTTCTAGAGCAAAAGGCAGACAAATGGGTGGGTCTGGGGAGGGGAGAAAGTGAATATGTAAGAGAGCTTTACATTAAAATAGGGTGAACTATTTTAATAAAAGTCTGTAAAACATCAAAGAGCCCCAAGTCAGGCATGGAGGTGCATGCTTGGGAGGCTGAGACATGAGGATTGCAAGTTTGAGGCCAGCCTCAGCAACTTGGCAAGACCCTTAGCAACTTAGTGAGACCTTGTTTCAAAATAAAAAATAAAATTGGGCTGGGGTGTGGCTCAGAGATAGAACACCTCTGGGTTCATTTCCCAGTACCACAAAAACCAAAAAAACAAAGCAAACAAAAAGCAGAAAAATGGAGCCCCAGCAGTATGCACTGGGGTCTCTCTAACAAGTAAGGGTGCTCTCCCCAGGTGCCACTGAGGTGCCCTGGTGGGAGACTGCAGTGTGTGCGTGGGATCTGGAGCGATGGTGGCCCTCAATGGGACTGGACTTGTTTGTGAGCACTCAGGAGACACTGGCATCTAACAGGTACACTTGGACACTGCTTGCCAGGGCACTTTGTAACTGCCATTGCAGATGAGACAAGCACCAGTGAAATTCAGGCATTTGGCCAGAACCTATCTGTTCCCACCTGTAGCTGAGATCTGGCACAACTCTGGTTATGTGGGAAGTTTAAGGGCATGGAAGTAAAGAAGCAGTGTAACTTAGCATCACTGGGAACACTCTATCTACGTTTGCCACTGTCCTCCCCTTACTTAGGCTTGGCTGTGCAACATGATGGGGTTGGGAAGACCTCAGTTCCTTTCCCATTTACTGCCTTATGATGAGATACTTGTCAAAGCTCAAACACAAAGAACTCGTTACAAAACAGTCTTTAAAACTCATTCACACCCTATTAGAAACGCGCTCTTTGTGGGTCCATCTGTTATTGGTGATTTTACCTATTTTGAAAGAGGCCTCCTTGAGCCAGGAGTCAGGAATTGTAGGTCTTGTCTCTGCGTCTGCTATAAAGTCATGTTACCATCTTAGAACCCTCACTCAGCACTTCTCTGGGCATCTCTTGGTTTACAAAAAAACAAAAACAAAACAAACTAACAAACAAACAAAAACTAGAGGCAGATGGAACATGTCTCATTTAATTTTACTGACATAACCACCCCTCTAAATCTAAAATAAAGGTTTAAGAAACGACATAAACCTATTAGAAGGGTAGACGATGGGAAGAGGCTCACAGAAAATTTGGCATTACAAAGAATGTGGACAGGTAAAATCAACTTAGCAAACTCAAGAGAGCAAAAATCCTAAGCCTCCACTGGGAAAAGCAAGGAAAAATATAGCCAGGCAAATAGTCTGCCCCATGCCAGCAGAAGGCTGGAAAGTTTGGTTTTATTATTATCACTACCATCATCATCATCATCATCACCATCATCATCACCATCATCATTCCGATGAGGCTATAGAACAGGATCTGTGGACCCAGGGACCTTAGATGCAACTGAGGAAAAAAGAGAAAAATGAAGAGAAGTATGAGTATTTGATGCTGAGATACCTAGGTCTCTTTCTTGCCAGAGGTCTCAGGAAGCTGAGAAGCAGGCCTTTCCCCATTGAGCAAGAATCATCTACAGGAAGTGTGGCCAGCTCAACAGCAAAGACGGACAGTTACTAACATCAATTCCACCTGTAGTGAGGTTTGGCCACCACACCAAAAATCAGACAAAAATCTCCAATATGAATGATGCAGACTAAAGAAAAAATGGCAGCCTGAATAAAAATTGAGACTAATAAAGGAGAGGAGTAAAAAGTCAGGGCAAAACCAAAATCACAATCCTAATATCCTCAGGGAGAAATGAGAAAAAATACCAGCCATAAACTAAAGAAATATGGCTAAAAAAATGAAACCTCAGAGAAGAAAAAGAATTCTTAGAAAATATGGTAACGGAAATTAAAAACTCAGTGGAAGGCTTAGGAGATAAAGTTGAGGAAATTTCTCAGAAATAGAACAGAAAGACAAGTAGATGGAAATAAAAAGTAAATATAATTAGAGGACAAATCCAGAATATCCTATATGCATAAAAGGAATTGCAGAAGAAAGAAAATAGAAGGGAGGAAATAAAAAATAGTCAAGAAAATTTCCCAAAGCAAGCTAGCTAGCTTGCTGTCTTCCTCTCTCCCTGCTCTCCTCTCCCCTCTCTCCTCTACCTCCTCCTCTTTCTCCTCCTTCTCTGCCTCCTCCATCACCACTACCACCACCGCTACCTCCTCTTCTTCCTTCTCCTTCTCCTCTTTTTCCCTTCCCTTTCTCTCCCTCCCCACCCCCCATTCCTCTTTCTCTTCTCTCATACTAAGGATTGAATCCAGGAGCATTCTACCTCTCAGCTACACCCCTAGCCCTATTTAATTTTTTATTTTGAAACAGGGTCTTAATAGGTTGATGAGAGTCTCACTACTTGCTGAGGCTGTTCTTGAACCTGTGATCTCTGTGATCCTCCTGTCTCAGCCTCCCAAGGACTGGGATTACAAGTGTGCACCACCACACCTGGCTTTTTATTTTGAAACAGGGTCTTGCTAGGTTTCTGAGAGTCTTGATAAATTGCTGAGGCTGATCTTGAACCTGTAATCCTTTTGTCTCATTCTCCCAAGTACTGGGATTACAAGCATGTTTCACCATGCCCGTCCTTCCCCAAACTTTAAAAACAAGAGTTTGCAAATTGAAAAGTCTCTCTGAGTACTCAGCACACTGTTGGAAACAGACCCACACCAAGGCATTTCATCACTAAATACTAAAATACAGGTGGAAAACTGGAGAGATTACAAATTTCTGGGAAAAAGATACAGGCCACATGTAGGAAAGTGAGAACCAGAACAGTGCTGGGGTTCTTAAGCAACTGGGAACTAAAAGATAATGGAACAAAGCCTTTACATGCACACAGCACTTGCTGGGCTTTCCCCTGGCTCCCTCCCCACTGCCCCCTTCCCTGTACAGGGTATTGAGATTGGCATTGGTATTCTCACATATGTATATAACTTCAATGGAAGTGTTTCCTTCATTGATTTTCCCTCTACCCACACCCTTCCCCCCTAGACCACCTCCCTTGGCTCCACTGGAGTTTCTCCTCCATTATCTGAAGTCCCTCTGATATCTCAATTATTCCTTAGCTTCCACATATGAGAGAAAACATATGACTCTTCACTTTCTATGACTTGTTAATCTCACTCAACATAATGTTCTCCAGGTCTGTCCATTTTCCTGCAAATAACATAATTTTGTTCTTCTTTACTGCTGAGTAGAATTCCATTGTGTGTATATCCTATAATTTTGTAAACCATTCATCTGTTGATGGATACCTAAGTTGGTTCCATAATTTGGCTATTGTGAATATGCATGGATATGCATATATTACTGTAATATTCTGATTTCAGTCCCTTTGGAAAGATACCCAGGAGTGGTATAACTGGATCATATGGTGGATCCATTTCCAATTTTCTGAGGAATCTTCACACTGATCTCTATAGTGGTTGCGCTAATTTGCAATCCCACTGATAGTGTAAAAGAGTTTCTATTTCCCCATATCCTTGCCAGCATTATTGTTGACTTCTTAATGAGTGCTGTTCTGATTGGGGTTAGATTGGATCACAGAACCTAATGCATTTAAGTGATCTGAGAAGCAATCAAGACAACTGGTGGAGAGATTGGTTTTCCATTAAGGAAAAACACATCAAAATCTAAGCAAATGAAAGAACAAGGCAATTATTGATTAAAGGAAAAAACAAAGTAATACAAGAAAAGAAAACCAACAATAGTATAGTGGGCCCTCTGTTCTGCAGATGGGAAACCCTTGGATTCAACCAACTGCAAACAGAAAAATTTTGGGAAAAAACCCTGCAACTATACTGAACATGTGCAAACTTTTTTGTCATTATTCCCTAACCAATACAGTATAACAATGATTTACGAACATTTACATTGCGTTTGGTATTATAAGTAATCTAGAAATGATTTAGAGTATATAGGAGGATGTGTGCAAATTATATGCAGATACCACACCATTTTATATAAGGGACTTGAACATCCATGGATTTTGGTATCTATAGGGGGTCCTGGAACTTCAATCCCTCTTGGACAATGAAGGATGACTACATATCATAATATTTACATAGCTCTAATAAAATACTCAATATTTTAAGTATAATCATGATATGAGTATGTTATGAGTCAGGAAGAATGTAGGGGAACAATGGAGGCAGGAAGGGTGCCTGTGTGTGGTAGGTATAGGGTGAAGGAAAGGTGTACATTTTCATCTTCTAGAGGGAACACTTATTAGCTAATACCCAAACTTGAATGATAAACAGCAATGTAAGCATGCTATCTAAAACTGTGGAATTAACTGCCAAGTAATTAGCTAATAGTATTGAAGATGGCTGCCTTTGGGGATGCAGAAAAGTGTGGGGGAGGTGGACCAGGATTGGTTCATTTTCCTACAAAATTTCACACAGCTGCCTGACTATTAAACTCTGTGCATATAATTTGGATGCAAAATAAATAAAATGACTGGATAACATTAACATCACAGGGTTCCTCCCAATTCCAAAGCTCTGGGGTTCTTTTAGGGTGAATTTTGCTACTGGGATTGGAAATGCATCAGGGGGTGGGCAGGGAAAAGGCAAAGACGTAAGCACTTGCTGGTTCCCAAACAAACTTTGACTTGACCTTGGAAGGCTGCCTTCTCTCCTGCACTAGTGAGGACAAAGAAAATGTCAGTAATGGCAGTTGGAATTACTAGGGCACCAACCCAGCTGTGCTCACATATAAATAAAAGACAAAACACCTTTCCCCAGGCTGAGGGCTTAAAGACTCAGAGCACTCTTCCAGTGTGATGAGAAACAAGTGAGAAGATGGAGAAAATTTACCCCGCCCCCCCCTTGCAAGTAGCCATCAGCATGACAGCTTTATTTTATCCAAATCCTTCATCGAATAAACAAGTCTGGTTTTTCTTTTATTTTGTTATTGTGTGACCTTGTAAACATTAACATTTAATATGGCTGACCAGAAAAAGAAACTCCTTTGCATGATTTTATAGTTCATCTTTGTTGGTTTATCCTTGAAAGCAGGCTATTAAATAATTACATGTTGAATGAGTATTATTCTGAGTTGAGAGTATATCACTATCTCCTAATTCCCTCTTACCTATAACTGTCATAAACTAAAATCAAGAGGCAGGGGGTGGCAGAGGTGTTTGGTCTGTCTGTGGTGCAGCTGAGCAGGGTCAGCTCTCTGGAGTTTATGAATCCTCAGCAGCAGGTTCACACTGGTGGACTTCCACTGTGAAATCCTTCCTCTCAAAGAGCAGCAAGTCATCTAAATAACAGGCTATCAGCTGGCTGCTGTGAAGATAATTCCACAGGTAATGGAAGGATTAAGCAGAGGATGTCAGGGATCCACTTTCTTCTTGTCTGGGAAGAAATTACGTTTGTTGCTCTTCTTGTGTATTAGGCATATATCAGAGAAATAAAATTAAAGTTGGGATGCTCGCACAGCCCTGCACTAGAGGACCCCTGGATGGAAACATCAGCTAGAGCTGGTAACATTAGCCGAGAAGGTCACCCCATCATGGACCCTAGGCCCAAGCCATTGCCACTACTTTGTATGTGACACAGAACCAGAGTAGAGGCCATGACTCAGAAGGCAGATGGGAATGCAACAGGTGGGCCCAAAGGGAACATCTCAGAGACCGGGTGGTGAGGGCAGCTGGCTTGATGTGGACAAGCTGGTGAGAAATGTGTTGCTCTGTGAGGCCACTGGGTCAGGAGGTGCCCAGGGTAGGAAGGTGATAAGCACCAACCTGGCTTCACCAAAGGGTGCAATGAGCTGCCGACTGTTACACAGACAAACCAAATGAACAGAACCCAAGAGTCAGGATTGAAAGAAGAATGTCTCAGGGCCCAGAAAGCCCCACCTGAGCAGGAGAACCAGTGAAGGCCAGAGGTTTGCTTCTTTGTTTCTTTACTTATTATTTAATTAATTTATTTTGTATGTATGTGCTAGAGGTTGAACCCAGGAGAATTCTACCTATACCCCCAGCCTTACTTTTTAGATTTTTATTTGGAAAGTCTCATTAAGTTGCATGAGGGCCTTGCTAAGTTGCCAAGGCTGGCTTCAAACCTGTGTTCCTCCTGTCTCAGCCTCCCAAGTATTTTGATTACAGGCATGTGATACTGTGTACAGCTCCAGAGGATCTTAAAGAGAATTTCTCTGCTTGGCCACAGAACCAAGGATCTCATATATGTGGGGAGGTCAAGAAGACTTACTGAGCAGAAGGGTGGGTTGACTTCAAGTCACAGGAGGCTGAGCTGGGATGTGGGTTTGGGGTGAGTTGGAACATTTTCCAGAGGTACTGCTCCCCTAAAATATCGTAAGGCAAGGGCACTTTTAATAAGGACCCATCCAGGCAAGTCCAAGATTCTACAAAGGAACTGAAATCCTGTTTTCCTTAATGTAATTTGAAAACATTCCCTTTGCCGTGGTTTGTATTTCAGGCAATACATGTTATTCATTAATTCCTTGAAAGAGCCCAGCTGTATCTCAGCAGAATCACATGACAAAGATATTGCTTCTCCTCTCAGTAAGACTAGAAAAGTAGAGTTCATCCTCCTAAATCCCCTTTTCCTTTTACTCTGGTGTGCATAAGAATCCCCCAAGAAGCCTGATAAAATGCAGATTTCAGGGCCTATTTCTAGTGGCAGGTAAATGGTGTAGGAACTAATCACACTGAGAAACTCTTCTCTAGATGGTTAATAAGGAAGGTGCAGAATCAGGGAGGGTCTACAGAAATCTGCTTGCTGCCTATAAAACACTCTCAAAAGGCTAGCACATGCGCTCAAGCTGAGGGAAATAAAGATGCATTTTCTTGGTACCACATCTAAGAAGTAGAGAGAATGGGTATAAAGGTTATTTATTTATTTATTTTTCTGTGGTACTGGGGATTGAACCCAGCGGCATTCTACCTTCAAGCTACACCCCCAGTCCTATTTTTTTTATTCTTTATTTTGAAACAGGGTCTCACTAAGTTGTGGAAGGTCTAATTAGTAGCTAAGGCTGGCAGCAAACTTGCAATCCTCCTGTAGCAGCCTCCTAAGTACTGGGATTATAAATGTGTGCCACCATGCCTGACAAGAGGTTATTTTTTGATAAGTTAGGATGGACAAAGACCGGCCAATAGTTTCCTTATTTTTTTTGGTAATATGATCTTTCCACAAGTTAGATCCATTAAAATAAACCATACTAATACACAAAAAGCACGTAGAATTATTACTGTGTACCAGTTCCTCAAAAATATGAGCATTCTTTGAATTAATGCTGAATCTTATTCTTCATAAAAGTCAGATATTTGAAAAATTCACTTCAATTTCCTGCTCATGCAGAAATAGATGAGAGATCATGAGAAAAGCTAAGCACTTCAGAAGCAGTTCTGTAGCTTATAAAACAATAATAAGAAAGGGGGAAAAAAAAAAGGGCAGGCCCCTGGTAATAATGAGGAGCAGACTACTGTGATGTAAATCCATGGTTTTCCCTATCCCCGCCCCCCCTCTTTTATGGG
>PVLC010041660.1:0-13281 GCA_004027655.1 Graphiurus murinus | reverse complement strand
CTTGTAATCCCAGCATTCGGGAGGCTGAGACCGGAGGATCCGGGTTCGCGGCCAGCCTCAGCTACCTAGTGAGGCACTCCGCAACTTAGTGAGACTCGGTTTCAAAATAAAGAATAAAAAATGGGGCTGGGGGTGTAGCTCGGAGGTAGAATGCCCCTGAGTTCAATCCCCAGTACCGCCAAAAAAAAAAAAAAAAAAAGTAAATTCAAGCCAGGTGTGGTGCCCCACGCTTGTAATCCCAGTACTTGGGAGGCTGAAACAGAAGGATCACAGGTTTGCAGTCAGTGTCAGCAACTTAGTGAGGCCTTCTGCAACTTAGCGAGACCCTGCTTCAAAATAAAAAATAAAATAGGGCTGAGGTATAGCTCAAAGGTACAATGTCCCTGGGTTCCATCCCTAGTACCACCATCACAAAAAAAAAAAAAAAAAAAAAAAAGGAAATTCAGTCAGTGTTCAGAACTGCTCGGGCGTGCTCTGCATGCCCATGAACTGCACGTCCCATGCTCTGAGGCATACAGTCAGGTTATTGAGTCTCTCAAAACCGTATCAGAACCTGAGTGTTGCTTGGTCTCTGGCCCATTTCCCTTTGTTTAAAATAACAGTGGACAGCTTTCCCACTCCTCCATACTGCTCCTTCCTGCACATTCCCATGTCATATAGTCCAGAAAACAACAAATAAGAGCAAATGATAGGTTGTCCCAGCTAAATTGCAATCCTGTTCCATTACCCAGGGCATCCAGCGAAGAATCACAATGACCATTATCCATGAGAGGGGGAGCGAGCTTCACTGGAAAGATGTTCGTGAACTGGTAGTAGGTGAGTACATACATTCCCTAAGCTGAGCACAGAACCTAGCTATGTATTTGCTTACTTATGTACTTACTTACTTACTTACTTATTGGTACTGGGGATTGAACACAGGAGCATTCTACCCCTGAGCTACACCCCCAGCCCTATTTTATTTTTTACTTGGAAATAGGGTCTTGCTAAGTTGCTAAGGGCCTTGCTAAGTTGCTGAGGCTAGTTTTGAACCTACGCTCCTCCTGTCTCAGCCTCCCAAGTACTGGGATTACAGGCGTGTCCCATCATGCCTGGTTGGAGGAGGGAATGTAAGGAAGACTGGAAGATTTTGGAGAAGAGAGAGGCCTTGTTTTTTTTCTTTTTTGCAGTACTGGGGATTGAACCCAGGTGCATTCTACCTCTGAGTTACATCCTGAGCCCTATTTTTTATTCTTTATTTTGAAACAAGGTATCACTAAATTGCAGAGGGCCTCACTAAATAGCTAAGGCTGGCCATAAACCTGTAATCCTCCTGTCTCAACCTCCCAAGTACTGGGATTACAAGCCTGTCCCACCACGCCCAGCCTTAGAATTGTGTTTTTATTTATTTGTTTATTTATTTTGTGGTACTGGGGATTGAACTCAGGGGCATTCTACTCTGAGCTATACCCCCAGCCCTATTTTTTATTTTTTATTCTTTATTTTGAAACAGGGTCTCACTAAGTTGCAGAATGCCTGACTAGGTAGCTGAGGCTGGCCTTGAACCCGAATCCTCCGTTCTCAGCCTCCCAAATGCTGGGATTACAAGTGTGTGCCACCATGCCCAGCTCCTGTTCTTTATTTTTGAAACAAGGTCTCACTAAATTATGGATGGCCTCACTAAGTAACTGAGGCTGGCCATGAACGTGTTGTGATCCCCCTGTCTCAGTCTTCCAAGTACTGGGATTACAAGTGTGTGCCACCACGCCCAGCTAAAAGAAAGATATTTTACATCTGTGGTTTCTACAGGGGACAGGGTTAACAGTTACTTCTAATTCTCCAGTGGTTAATTGCCCACCTTCATGACTTATGGAAATGTCAAGTTTCAGTTAAAGGTTCATAAAATAAAGATGTAGTTTTTTTTCCTCATCTAAGACCCCTTGAGCTCCATCTACACAAATCCCTTGTGTGCCCATGAACTAGATTAAGAACCCCAGGAATAAACCAGGCATGGTGGCACACACCTGTAATCCTAGTATTTGGGAGGTTAACAAAGGAGGAGTACAGATTTGAGGCCAATCTCAACAACTTAGCAAGACTCTGTTTCAAAATAAAAAATAAAATAGGGCTGGATTGCTAGCTCAGAGGTAGAATGGCTCTGGGTTCAATTCCCCAACACCAAAAACTAACAATTGTAAATAACAAATAAGAACCCCAGAAAGGGTGATTATATTCTCTTCTATCTGGGGCAGTGGCAGTAGTTTTCAACAGCTTTTCAAAGTTAATTTTTATATAGAACACTGATGACAAAATTGAAGAGATGTTTTTACATTAGGAAGGATGGGGGAGGATCCAGAAGGAGCAATTACTAAGGCTTCTCTGAAGAACCCTATAATTTTTTTGTTGTTGATTTTTTTGGGGGGCTTTTTTTGTGGTACTGGGGATTGAACAGCTAAAAGAAAGATATTTTACATCTGTGGTGTCTACAGGGGACAGAGGCATTCTACCTTCAAGCTACACCCTGAGCCCGATTTTATTTCTTTTCTTTTCTTTTTTTTTTTTTTTTTGCGGTACTGGGGATTGAACTCAGGGGCATTCTACCTTTGAGCTATACCCCCAGCTCTATTTTTTATTCTTTATTTTGAAACAGGGTCTCACTAAGTTGCAGAGTGCCTCACTAGGTAGCTGAGGCTGGCCACGAACCCAGATCCTCTGGTCTCAGCCTCCCAAATGCTGGGATTACAGTGTGCGCCACCACGCCCGGCTTAGTTCTTATTTTGAAACAGGGTTTCCCTAGGTTTGATGAGTCTTACTATTTACTGAGGCTGTCCTCAAACATGAGATCCTCCTGTCTCAGCCTTCCAAGTGCAGGGATTACAGGCATGTGCCAACACACCTGGCTTAGTTTATTTTATTAAAAAACTCTTACATAGTGTTTACCACATTCCAGGTAGTTTTTTTTGTTTTGTTTTGTTTTGCTTTTGTTTTTTTTGCGGTACTGGGGATTGAACTCAGGGGCATTCTACCTCCACGCTACACCCTCAGCCCTATTTTTTATTCTTTATTTTGAAACCGAGTCTCACTTAAGTTGGGGAGGGCCTCACTAGGTAGCTGAAGCTGGCCGCGAACCCGGATCCTCCGGTCTCAGCCTCCCGAATGCTGGAATTACAAGCGTGCGCCACCACGCCTGGCTTCCAGGTAGTCTTTATAATAGTCATATGAGGGAGGAATTGTTATTGTCATAAATCGAGGCTCAGGAACAGAGAGGATGAGTGTAATGCCCATAGCCTCACAGCTGGTGGAGAGTGGAGCCACAATTTGAACCCAGCTCTCAAAATTGGTCTTAAGCCTGGCGTGTTGGTGCACATCTGTAATCTCAGTACTTGGGATCTCAGTACTTGGGAAACAAGGTCACAAGTTTAAGAACAGCCTCAGCAACTTAGTGAGGTTCTAACTTAGCAAGACCCTTTTTCCAAATAAAAAGTAAAACAGGGCTAAGTATGTAGCCAGAAGGTAGATTGCCCCTGGTTCCATCCCTAGTGCCACCACCAAAAAACAAACAAAATAAAACAAACAAACAAACAAAAACTGCTCTTCTGTGCAGTGCTACATCCCTAATATTATAACATTTGAAAACAACAGAGTTAAACCGGACATGGTGGTGCACACTTGTAATCCCAGTACTTGGGAGGCTGAGACAGGAGGATCTGGGTTCCCAGCCAGCCTCAGCTACTTAGTGAGGCCCTCTGCAACTTAGTGAGACCCTGTTTCAAAATAAAGAATACAAAATAGGGCTGGGGGTGTAGCTCAGAGGTAGAATGCCCCTGGGTTCAATCCCTAGTACTGCAAAAAAGCAAAACAAAATGACAGAGTTCAAGCTTTTTCTTTTTCTTTTTTTTTGTGGTGTACGCTACCATACCCTGCAAGTTGGAGCATTTTGAGCAAGAAAGTGGTATAATAAAGTCAATGGCTAAAGAAGCATATATATAAAAAGATGAGTGAGGCCCTCCATAACTTAGTGAGACCCTGTTTGAAAATAAAGAATAAAAAATATGGCTGGAGCCGGGCGTGGTGGTGCACGCTTGTAATCCCAGCATTCGGGAGGCTGAGACCGGAGGATCCGGGTTCGCGGCCAGCTTCAGCTACCTAGTGAGGCACTCCGCAACCTAGTGAGACCTGGTTTCAAAATAAAGAATAAAAAATAGGGTTGGGGGTATAGCTTGGAGGTAGAATGCCCCTAAGTTCAATCCCCAGTACCGCAAAAAAAAAAACCAAAAAACATAGGGCTGGGGCTGTAGCTCGGAGGTAGAATGCCCCTGAGTTCAGTCCCTAGTACCAAAAAAAAAAAAAAAAAAGGATGAATGTGCCGAACGTGGTGGTGCACACTTGTAATCCAAGTACTTGGGAGGCTGAGACCAGAGGATTGTGGGTTCCCAGCCAGCCTCAGCCACATAGTGAGGCCCTCTGCAACTTAGTGAGACCCTGTTTCAAAATAAAGAATAAAAAATATGGCTGGGGGGTGTGGCTCAGAGGTAGGATGCCCCTGGGTTCAATCCCCAGTACCGCAAAAAAAAAAAACAACAAAAAAAAAAACAAAGATGAATATAAGATGGATTGGAATGGGGCAGATGTGAACAGCAGGGAGACCACATAAATGGCTCTTGACAGTTCCAGGTAGAAGGGAAAATGGCCTTTCTGAGCAGGGCAATGATATTGGAAGTAAAAGCTGGAATGAGTAAGAGAAATTCCTTTAGCAAAGAATCAATAATGTTTCACATCGGACTAATTGTGGGAAGTAAAAGGAAAGACAGAACATGGATGGAGAAGCCTACAGGATCCTGCGCTTACCCACCAATCAGTCTCCCAGCAGCTGAAATTACACTGAGACTGGACAGTCTCATTTTGGCCTAACGAACTCATGGTTTGTTTTTCACGTGCCTTGTTCTGGCTTCTTTATTTCTTCTTTAGGACGGATTAGGAACAAGCCTGAAGTGGATGAAGCTGCAGTTGATGCCATTCTCTCTCTAAACATTATCTCTGCCAAGTACCTGAAGTCCTCCCACAACTCCAGCAGGTGGGCCACCCTGGGGAGCGGTGCATCAGCCCTGTGGGTGCATGGGCGCACAGGTAGAGTCCTCAGTGACTCCCGCTGCAGATGAGGGAGCTGACTTCCTCTCACTTCAAAAATCTCTGTGTCCTCCCTGTCCACTCTACTCTCAAACAAGAAAGGAATGCTTGCATGCATGTGACCAGTTACCCTTAGAGAATGGAAATGTTCTAACCCACACGGAGTTTGAATAGAGGCAATACCATGATAAAGAAAACCCAGACTCAAAAACTCAGCATGCTACCCAAAAGTTTGAAGGTAGAGATGAATTATTACTAGGACTAAATTTTTTTTTCTTTGCAATACTGGGGATTGAACCCAGGGGCATTCTACCACCAAGCTACACCCCTAGCCCTATTTTTTATTCTTTATTTTGAAACAGGGTCTCATTAAGTTGCAGAGGGCCTCACTACATAGCTGAGGCTGACTGGGAACTCACAGTCCTTCAGTTTCAGTCTCCCAAGTACTGGAATTACAAGCGTGCACCACGCCCCACTTCAGGACTAAATATTTTCTGTAAAAATGATTGCCATGGAGAAAGGTTTCTCACTCCTAACTAGCATGGAAACTTGTCCTCTAATGAATAGTAAAGGCTCTTCTTTTCAGTCTTTGCTGCTACTAGCATAGACTCAGTTACTCCTAGGATTTGCTTCTCATTTTTATTTATTAATAAAGTTAATAAATATGCCCCTGGGTTCAACCCCCAGTACCGCAAAAAAATAAAAATAAAAAAATAAAGTTAATAAATTACTATAAACTTATGACCAAGGTAGACTTCTATAAATAATGGATTTTGCAGTCAGAGGCACCTCTCTTTGTGTTGTAAGGACCAGGAAACAGGAGCAGCTGCATGTTCTGATGTGGGCTGAAAACACTGCCTCCTCATTACAGAACTTCTCTGCACTTCTGCCTGCTCTGGAAAACCTTGCTCACATCTATGTTGAAAAGAAAGAAGGAAAATAAGAGTATGAAATTCGGGCAAGCCAGGCGTGGTGGTGCACGCTTGTAATCCCAGCATTTGGGAGGCTGAGACTGGAGGATCTGGGTTCGGGGCCAACTCAGCTACTTAGTGGGGCTCTCTGCAACTTAGTGAGAGCCTGTTTCAAAATAAAGAATAAAAGATAGGGCTAGGGATGTAGCTTGGAGGTAGAATGCCTTTGGGTTCAGTCCTCAGCGCCACAAATAATAATAATAATAATAATAATAATAATAATAATAATAATAATTAAAAATAAAGAATAAAAGATAGGGCTGGGGATATAGCTCAGAGGTAGAATGCCCCTGGGTTCAATCTCCAGTTCTGAAAAAAAAAGAAAAAAAGAAGCAAAGATTAATTTCTTTCCTTGTATTATGGTTTTGCATGGGAAAAAGAAAGAATAAACCTCTGCTTGCTTTTTTGCTTGTAAGAGGAGCTGTGTAAAGAGAGGAAAAGAATGTGAGAGGCTGTGTGTGTCTGGAGAGGTGTGACAGAGATAAAGAGGGGAAGGGGTGCCTTGACCCTCCCTAGGCAGAACCTTGAACAATACGGTTTCTCTGAAGTCAGCAGGAACTCTGCACAGCTTGCTTTCTTCTGCTAGACATTTATAGCCAGAATTCATCTGGCATTCACCACTACATTTTCTTTGCAACTATGGAAAATGTATGAAGTTGACTCATGTCCAGCAGCAGATCAGGTGAAGTAGGAAATGAATTTGGCTTTGTCAGAAGCAGCTTATCTTGTACAACAGAAGCTTAGCATTAGAAGTTAAAGTTAGTTAATCAAAAAAGTTGACTAGCCGGGAATGGTGACACTCGCCTGTAATCCCAGAACTTGGGAAGCTGAGACAGGAGGATTGCAGGTTCAAGAATAGCCTGAGCAAGCCGGGCGTGGTGGCGCAAGTTAGTGATCCCAGCGTTTGGGAGGCGGAGACCGGAGGATCTGAGTTGGTGGCCAGCCTCAGCTACCTAGTGAGGCCCTCCGCAACTTAGTGAGACCCTGTTTCAAAATAAAGAATAAAAAATAGGGCTGGGGGTATAGCTCGGAGGTAGAATGCCCCTGAGTTCAATCCCCAGTATTGAAAAAATAATAATAATAAATTTAAAAAAAAGGATAGCCTGAGCAATTTAGCAAGACCCTCAGCAACTTAGTGAGATCATGTTTCCAAATAAAAAGTAAAATAGGGCTGTGGCTGTAGCTCAGAGGGGATGCCCCTGGGTTCAGTCCCCAGCACTACAAAAAAAAAAGAAAAGAAAATGTTGGCTAAAGTCAAGAATATTGAAACGATAGACATTTTAAACATTTTTGTTTTAATTGGATCCATACACACACACACACACACACACACACACACACACACACACACTCACTTATCAAAACTTTCTGTAGGGCCAAAAAGCCTTTTCATTAATTACAGTGTCATTTATTGGAATTCCAATTGTCTTTCTTGCAAAGCCACATCCATAATTCATTATCTCTGGTTTTCAGTTTAGTGGAACAAGAATTAGATACCAGTAAACTGGGTGTGGTGGCACATGCTTGTAATCTCAGTACTTGGGAGGCTGAGACAGGAGGATGGCAGGTACTAGGGAAGTAGTGTGACTCATCAACCTAGTAAGACCCTGTTTCAAAATTAAAATAAAATAGGGTTGGGGATGCAGCTTGGAGATAGAATGCCTCTGGGTTCCTTCCCCAGTACCACAAAAAAAGAAAAAGAAAAAAAAAAAAAAAAAAAAAAAAAAAAAAAAAAAGGAGACACCTATAAAGAAAAATCTTTTATTTATTTATTTACTTATTTATTTATTATTTTACAGTATTGGGGATTGAACCCAGAGGCATTCTACCTCCAGACTACACCCCCAGCCTTTTTATTTTATTATTTTTTTTTTAGGTACTGGGTATTGAACCCAGGGGCATTCTACCTCTGAGCTACACCCCCAGCCCTATTTTTTATTCTTTATTTTGAAACAGCGTCTCACTAAGTTGTGGAGTGCCTCACTAAGTAGCTGAGGCTGGCTGTGAACCTGGATCCTTCGATCTCAGCCTCCCTAGTACTGAGATTAGAAGTGTTTGCCACCACACCTGACTACATCCCCAGCCCGATTTTTTATTCTTTATTTTGAAACAGGGTCTCACTAAGTTGCGGAGGGCCTCACTAAGTAGCTGAGTCTGGTCTCGAACCCAGATCCTCCAGTTTCAGCCCCTCCCAAGTACTGGGATTACAAGTGTGTACCACCACACCCGGCCTTTTACCCTTTCTTTATGTAACCCAAATTTAATTTAATAGCTGTTTCTTTTTTGTGTGTGTGGTACTGGGGATTGAACTCAGGGACATTCTACCTCTGAGCTATACCCCCAGCCCTATTTTCTTTTTATTCTTTATTTTGAAACAGGGTCTCACTAAGTTGCAGAGTGCCTCACTAGGAAGCTGAGGCTGGCTGCGAAGCTGGATCCTCCGGTCTCAGCCTCCCAAATCCTGGGATTACAAGTGTGCACCACCACACCCGGTTTAACAGCTGTTTCTAAACAACTCACAATTATCAATTTTTTTAAAACATTCAATTTCATTTTCACAGGAACAAAAAATTTCTATCTTCATATTTCATTAATTTGCTTAATATTTAAATTATGTAATTATAATAATAAGCACAACTGGTATAAACAGGGCTGGGGCCAGATAGGTACTTCGGATACTTGATATGAATGTAAATCAATTCTTTAGAGTCAGTTGTCTGGACTGTGAGACTGCTCTCTAGTTAGAATGTTCAGTCTTTAAATTTTAGGGGGAAAGGAGAGTCACCCTTAATATGGTGAGTTACTAAGGAGTTTGGCTAAGCGAGCTTTTGTTCTAATTGTCTAAAGTTTAATGTTTTAAGTTGAACTTAGAGAACTCTAATTTGAGCATATATTTATGTATCTCAGAAGCCGTGTGTGTGTATGTGTGTGTGTTTTTAACTGGGGATTGAACTCAGGGACATTCTATCTCCAAGCTACACCCCAGCCCTATTTTATTTTATTTTTTTAGGAACTGAGTCTTACTAAATTGATGAGAGCCTTTCTAAGTTGCTGAGGCTCGCCACAAACCTGGATCCTCTGATCTCAGCCTCCCAAGCACTGTGAAGTACTGGGATTGAATTACCAGCATGTGCCACTATGCCCGCTTGAAGTCTTTTCTAATGTATATATTTTTAATTTACTTATTTATTATTCTCACATATTGAGAGTGGAGGATAATTGGCAAGAACCATTATTCCTTTTTTTTCAGTCCTACATTTGTTAACTAATTGACTTGGTTTTCTCTTAGCTCCACAGCAAGCTCCTACCATTCCCAATACTAAGTCTCCACTGAAAGGGTTATTAATAGAGGTGGTCTCAGCCAGGTACAGTAGCACATGCCCATAATCTCAGTATCTTGGAGGCTGAGACAGGAGGAGCATAGTCGGAGACCAGCCTTGGCAACAGACCCTGTTTCAAAATGAAAAATAAAAGCCAGACATGGTGGCACAGGCTTGTAATTCCAGTACTTTGGAGGCTGAGACAGGAGGATCACAGGTTTGTGACCAGCCTCAGCTACTTTAGTGAGGCCCTCCACAACTTAGTGAGATCCTGTTTTAAAATAAACAAAAGTATAGGACTGGGAGTATAGCTTGGAAGTAGAATGCCCTTGGTTCAATCCCTAGTACTGCTAAATAAATAAATAAATAAATAAAATAGAGCTGTGAGTCTAGTATAGATGTAGAACACCCCTGGGTTCGATCCCCAGTAACACACACACACACATGCATGCACACACATAGAGCTGGTCTCCACATTCCCTTCTATGCCTAGAATTTTCCTTGAAAGTCTTAGGAGGGAGACCCATATCATTGTAAGCCCTGTATCAAATTTTGTACCAGGGATTGTTTGTCTGTCCACTTAAATTCACATTGTTTATCAACAAATTTGTCTTTTTTTGTCTTTTTTTTTTTCTTTTTTGCTTCTCTATCTCTTTTTCCTTTGGTTGCTGCACTAACAAAAGCCTTTTCTATGTTTTTGCAGGCTCTTTCTTGATAAGGATATTCCTAGGTATTTTCTGTTTGCTTTTTTGCACATAAAAACTCTATAGTTTATCAAAATGCTTTCTGTCTTGTGTTGCTTTGATTGCTATTTTAATTTAGTGGCTTATTCCATGTAAACCTAAGCTGTACCTAGGATAGAGCAAGACCTGATCCTGCACCCTATAACCATCCTCAGCATCCTGGGTTTTTCCAATGTGTGTACAATTTCACATATAAGTTCTTTAATAATTTTTAGGCCAGGTGTGGTGGTGCACACTTGTAATCCCAGTACTTGGGACTCTGAGACGGGAGAATCCAGGTTCACAGCCAGCCTCAACAACTACTTAATGAGGCCCTCTGCAACTTAGCAAGACCCTGTTTCAAAGTAAAGAATTAAAAAAAAAAAAAGGACTGGGGGTATAGCTCAGAGGTAGACCGCCTCCGGGTTCAATCCCCAATGCCAAAAAAAAGGTTTTTTTTCAGACTTCTGAATTATTTTCTCATTCCACGTACTAAATGTGTCCATTTTTTCCCTTATGCTCCTTTAAGTTTCCCTCTTCTACCTTACAAAGTTGAACCCCTCATTTCACATGAAATCTCAGGCTTTGTTCTCTTTTTGGATCTATTCCTCCCTCCCTCCCTCCCTCAGAAGCTTGAAAGGCCAATTGCTCTACTATAGCCTTACAAAACTGCTCACTTTCTTCTTTGTTTTGTCCTGTGTGGTAGTAGAGACCAATTTGTCTATTTGGGTAGCCTAGTCTGTGAGAAGAAGTGTTTCCTATGTTGTTAAATGTTTATCTTTCTCCTCTCAGGGGTCCTTGTCTTCCTATCTGTTTATTTTCTTCATTTGGAATAGAAAAGAAAAAAAAAAAAGGAACTTTTGCTTGGTAGTGAAGAAAGTTTTTCCCCATCTCTACCTTTATTTGATTTAGGGAAGACAACTAAAGGAAGCAATATATAACACTAAAACCTGAAATGTTATTTGGCTGATGTTATAGATAGGAATTTGTATCTCCCTCCCCCTCCCCCCTTCCCTTTGCAGTGCTGGGATCACACCCAAGGCCTTGCACGTATTAAGCAAGAGCTCTACCACGGGGCTATGCTGCCAGCCCAAAGTTTATAATGTAATTTGGATTCTATTCAGTTCACATTTCAGAGGTTCTCCTAGTGAACTCAAGAGGATCCATTAAACTGGGTGTGATGGCATGCTTCGGTAATACCAAATACTTGGGGGCTGAGATAGGAAGATCACAGGTTTGAGGGCAGGCTCAGCAGTATACTGTATATAGCAGTATATTCTCAGGAACTAGTGAGATTCTGTTTTATTTTTTGTGGTACTGGGGATTAAACTACCAGGGGCATTCTACCACTGAGCTACACCCACAGCCCTAATTTTTATATTATTATTTTGAAATAGGGTCTCATTGAGTTGCAGAGGGCCTCACTAAGTAGTTGAGGCTGGCCTCAAACCGTGGGTCCCCCTGACTCAGCCTCCCAAGTATTGGAATTACGAGCATGTGTCACCATGCCTGGCTGCAAGACCCTGATTTAAAACAAAAAATATAAAGGACTAGGGGTATAGCTCAGAGGTTCAATTCCCTGGGTTCAATTTCTAGTACCACATAGAAAAAGAGGGCCCATCAGGGGCCGGGATTTAGTGCTGTGGTAGAGCACTTGCTTAGCATACATGAGGCCCTGGGTTCAATCTCCAGCACCAAAAAAATAAAATAATGAGGTCAAATGGGTGTGACCATAATATAGGTGTTTTTATTTATTTTTGCAGTTTCAGGAATCAAACCCAAGGCCTAGTGTATGCTAGGCAAATGCTCTACCACTGGCCTACATCTCTGGCCCAGAAGTTGATCTTTAAGTTGTTCACAATTAATAATTCCAAATGAAGACATGTACTTTAAACAGACACCTTAAGAGCTATTTCTCCTCTGACATTGCTATTGATCAGAACATGTTGAGAAATCCATTTGGAATCCTTTTCTAACCACCTCAGGAACCACACGGGGAAGCACGTCCCGTGACTCAGCCCTGTCTTTAACCCCAGATTCTCATGCCTGCTTGTTTGAATTGACATTCCTCATCAGTCTCAGGTGTATTTCTTTGTGTGTATGGTACTGGGGCTGGAACCCCAGGGGCATTCTACCTCTGAGCTATACCCCCCCAACCCAATTTTATTCTTTTATTTTGACACACTGTCTCACTAGGTTGTGGAGGGCCTCACAAGTTCTGAGGCTGGCTGCAAACCTGCGATCCTCCTATCTTGACCTCCCAAGTACTGGGATTACAGGTGTGCACCACCACACCCAACTCAGGTGTATTTCTTTTTTTTTTTTTTTTTTGCAGTACTGGGGATTGAACTCAGGGGCGTTCTACCTCTGAGCTACACCCCCAGCCCTATTTTTTATTCTTTATTTTGAAACCGAGTCTCACTAAGTTGCGGAGTGCCTCACTAGGTAGCTGAAGCTGGCCGCGAACCCGGATCCTCTGGTCTCAGCCTCCCGAATGCTGGGATTACAAGCGTGCGCCACCACGCCCGGCTTCAGGTGTATTTCTTATAGTTACCTCTCAAGAATTGCCACTTTGGTGTGTATTCCAACAGAATGTGTTGCAGAAACTCCAAAACAAAAAGAAACATTTTTTCCTAGTACAATAATATTTTAGTGAAGTCAAAATTTTCTTCATAGCCGGGCATGCTGGCGCACACTTATAGTCCCAGTACTTGGGAGACTGAGACAGAAGGATCTGGGTTTGCGGCTAGCCTCAGTTACTTAGGCCCTCTGCAACTAAGTGAGACCCTGTTTCAAAATAAAGAATAAAAAATAGGGCCGGGCGTGGTGGTGCATGCTTGAATCCCAGCATTTGGGAGGCTGAGACCGGAGGATCGGGGTTCGGGGCCAGCTTCAGCTACCTAGTGAGGCCCTCCGCAACTTAGTGAGACCCTGTTTCAAAATAAGGAATAAAAAATAGGGCTGGGGGTATAGCTCAAAGGTAGACTGCCCCTGAGTTTAATCCCCAGTACCACAAAAAAAAAAAATAATAATAATAATAATAATAATAGGGCTGGGGGTGTAGCTCGGAGGTAGAATGCCCTTGGTTTCAATCCCCAGCACTGCAAAAAAAAAAAAAAAAAAAAAAATTCTTCATGTTAACCAGATTTCTTTTTTTTTTTT
>PVLC010041659.1:0-13281 GCA_004027655.1 Graphiurus murinus | reverse complement strand
TGTTTTCTTAGCTGTGAGTTTCTTGAGCTCTCTGTGTATCCTAGATATTAGACTTCTATCAGAAGAGTAGCTGGCAAAAATTTTCTCCCATTCTGTGGCCTCTCTGTTGAGGTTCTTGATAGTTTCCTTTGCTGCACAGAAGCTCTTCAGTTTAATGCAATCCCATGTATTGATCTTCCTTTGAGTTGCTTGTGCTTTTGGGGTCTTGTTGAGAAAGTTTTTACCTGTGCCTATGTGTTGAAGTGTTGGGCCTATGCCCTCTTCAAGTAGCTGCAAGGTCTCTGGCCTTACTTCCAGGTCTTAGATCAAATAGAATTAACCAACATCTACAGAATATTTTATCCAACAGCTACAGAACACATGGTCTATTCTTCAACTTATAGAACTTTCTCAAAACTAGATAAGATAGTCTAGAGCCGGGCATGGTGGCGCATGCTTATAATCCCAGCATTCGGGAGGCTGAGACCAGAGGATCCGGGTTCGAGGCCAGCCTCAGCTACCTATTGAGGCACTCCGCAACTTAGTGAGACTTGGTTTCAAAATAAAGAATAAAAACTAGGGCTGGGGGTATATCTTGGAGGTAGAATTACCCTGAGTTCAATCCCCAGTACCACATACACACACACACAAAAAAGATAGTCTATAGTGTAAGTCTTAACAAATACAAAATAAATAAATAAATAAATACTTGCATCTTATTAGATTATAATGCAGTGAAAATAGAAATCAACAGAAAGAGAAACTACAGAAAAACACATAGAGATTAACAAATACACTCTTAACAGTAAATAAATAAAAGGGAAAGCTTAAAAATGTCTAGAATTAAATTAAAATGAACATACCAGAATCTGTAGGATACATTAAAAGCAATACCAAGAGGGAAGTTTATAGCTATGAGTTCCTACATTTAAAAAAGAGTGGCATCTCTTTGAAACAAACAACCTTGTGGTACATTTTAAGGTCTTAACAAATAAGTATAGGCAAACCCAAATACAGTAGAAGAAAAGAAATAATAAATATCAGAGTTAAATAAGAACAATACAATGATCAATAAAATAAAGGTGATTCTTTAAAAAGAAAAACAAGAGTCAGTATAATTACTCATATATGCAAATAGCAACTGCCAGGGGGGAGAGGGCCCAGCTGGGCTCACACAACTCCCCATTTTTATTTTAAAATGCACAAAGAACTGTGCCTGTCTTAGGTCATTTCCTATCAGGTGCTTAATCTTACCCGTCATGGAGTCTCAATGAGTCATTCAATGAGCCCTGTCTTAGGTTGATATTGCCCTGAGAAAATCGAACCCGTCATTGACTACTAGGCCCTGTGCAAGGCAGTGCTTGCAGTTTTATTCCATGGAAATCTGCTCGTATACTAACATAGGCATTGATCACAAGGTGTACAACGAGTGGTAGAATGCATAAGCCTAGAATTACTATTGCTGCTGCTCCAATAACTCCTCCCAGCAATGAGGTAAACGAGGGCAAGGTAGGCACCAAGGATTGAAGCCGATTTACAAATGTCTTAGCTGTTTCTGCCACTTTAATAGAGATGGGCTCCCAATTACATAGATCAAAAATCTCCTTGTGTAACTTTAAAAAATCCTTTCTGCTATGGCTACATTGGCATCTCAAAGTCTGGAGATTACACCTAGGATGCATAGATGAAAGACCCTCTCACTTCTTAGAAAGTAAATATGTGACCCTAAAGGAATATGGTTTTATGACTCTAGAAAGTTTGCTTTACCAGGCTATGTTAAGAATGTGGGCTATACGTGTAAAACAAAGAAGTGGTGCTATTTGGGTTCTGACAATGATTGATATATCATAAAGTCTATGTAACCCTGTTGTACTCAAGAAATGTATAAAAATTCGTGTCGAAAAATAAATTAAAAATAAAATGAATAAAAATTTTAAAAAGATAAACAAGATTGACAACTACTTAGCCAAAACAAAGAGAAAAACCACACTAAATAAAATTGGAGACAAGAATGAGGATATTATACATATTCCATTGAAATATGTATGATAATTATGGTGTATTTTGAGTAATTATATTATAACGTAAGAGAAAATTTAGAAGAAATAAACTAATTGCACAACAAATATGACCTACCAAACTGAAACATGAAGACATAAAAAATCTAAAAAGATTAATAAATAACAAACAAGGATATTAAAGCTGTAATAAAAAGTTTCCCAACAAGGAAAAGCCCAGGACTAATTAGATTTACTGCTGGATTTTACCCAATTTTTAAAGAAGAACTAACAACAATGTCCCTCATATTGTAGTGCAACCACTTTGGAAAACAGTATGGAGAATCCTCAGATGAATGGGAATGAACCTACCATATGATCCATCCAGCAATGCCACTTCTGGGTATCTACCCAAAAGAATGGAAACCAAACTATCAGACCAATGCATGTGTATCTATGTTTATAGCTGCACAACTCACAATTGCCAAACTATGGAACCAGCCAAGATGTCCATCAACAGATGAATGGATTACAAAACTATGGGATATATACACAATGGAATTTTACTTAGCCATAAAGAAGAACAAAATCATGTTATTTGCAAGGAAATGGATGGAAATGGAAAACATTATGCGAAGTGAGATTAGTTAGTCATAAAAAGTGAAAAAAAAAAAAGCCAGATGCTGTCCCTAATATGTGAAAGCTAGGGAGAAAGTGGATCATAGGAGGGACTCTAGATGAAGAAGGAGAAACCTGAGATAAGCAAAGAAGGTGACCTAACTGAAGGTGATGAGAGGGGGTGAGGGAAACACCCTAATGCACATGATGTACATTACAAACATATCAAACACAATCACTAAGCTGAACATAAGAAGGAGAGAGAAGGGAAGCAAAGGGGTGGGAATTGGCAAGGGTTAAATGAGTGCTGTGTGCATGTATGCCTCTACAAGCTTGTACCTCATTAAAATATATGATTACAAAACACCAATTAAAAAAAAAGAAAAAGGGAACTTTCCAAATTTATTCTACAAAGCCAGTAGTAGAGTTCTATCAAAGCCTGCTAAGAAACAACAACAACAAAACTACAAACCAACTTTCTTGATAAACATAAAATTTTAATCTCCAATAAAATACTTCCAAATCAAATTCAACATTACATCGAACAGATCATACACCACAATGAGGTTGACTTCATTCTAGAGATGCAAGGATGATTCAACATACATAAATCAACAAATGTACTACAACACATAAATAGAATCAAAAATAAAAATCACATGATCATCCAATGGGTAGAGAAAAACCCTTTATAAAATTTAACATAGCATCATGGTAAAAGTACTGAAAAAAAAAACAGGTATAGAGAATCATATCTCAACATAATAATAGCTATATATGACAAACCCATAGCAAACATCATAGTGAGTAGTGGAACAACTGAAAGCATTTCTCCTAAAATCAGGAATGAGACAACGATATTTGTTTTCACTCCCCTTATTCAATATAATACTTCAAATTTTTTTTATCAGATAAGACAAAGAAATAATATACTAATAGAAAATGAAGAAATCAAATTATACACTTTTTTATTATGTGATTTTGTACTTAGAGGCCCCTTGAGATACCACACAAAAATTTCTTACAAATGAAAATCAAATTCAGCAAAGCAGCAGGCTATAAATCAACCTAGAAAAACAGGTGGCTTTTCTCTATACAGATAACAAACACACTAAGAAGGATAAAAGGAAAAAGTTCGATTTCTAATACTAAAAAAAGAGAGAGAGTTCTAGGAATTTGCCCATCTAATGACTTGAAGGAATGCTACAATAAAATTATAAAACACTGAAGAAAGAAATCATAAGAAGATGAAAAGTTCTCTCATGTTCATGGATTGAGAAAATTAATATTGCTCAAATCACTGTATAACTGAAAGACATTTAAATATTCAGTGCAATCACCATTACTGTACTGATAACATCCCCCCAAAGAATTAGAAAAAGCAATCCTAAAATTCATATGGATCAGCTAAAGACCTCAAAAAGCCAAAGCAAGCCTGAACAAAAACAACAATATTGGGAAGTATCACAAAATTTGATTTCACAATATACTACAGAGTCATAATAACAAAAAATCATATGGTATAGAGATAAAAGTATATATGTGGACCAACGGAACAAGGACCCATAAATTAACCCATGCATCTACATTCCTGTGATTCATGACAATGGTGCCAAAAACATGTTGAAGAACAGACAGCCTCTGTAATGCAATGATCTGGAAATATTGAATATTCACATGTAGAATAATGTAATTAGATCCTTCTTTTACTCTATACAAAAATCAATTCAAAATAAATCAAAGACCTTAATATAAGACATGATACTTTCAAACTACTAGAGGAAAACATAGGAGAAATGCATAACTATATAGGCTTAGGCAATGCCTGCCTGAATAGGGCTGTAATAGCTCAGAAAACAAAAGCAAGAACTGACAAGTGGAATTACATCAAATTTTCTGCACAATAAAGGAAACAATCAACAGAGTGAAGAGACAACTTACAGAGTTGGAGAAAATCTTTCTGCACTCTTCCTCTGACAAAGGATTCATATCAAGAATATATACGGATGATACTTTTGACAGCAGAGATGATAGTAACTGAGAGAAACACCTCATCTCACGTGCTGTAAAACTCGAATAAAAACTGCCATAAAAGCAGCTTCTTGACTGAAGAAAAAAAGCAGTGAAAAAGTGGACAAAGTAACAAAAATTGAAATGCAGCTGAATAAAACCCAGAAAGCAAACCAGGGACAGCAAAGGAGCCCATGCATGTGTCACCAGTGCATGCCTCAGCAGTCATCATTGAACCACCTGCTCAGAGCAGGGTCTACTAGCACTGAGGCATCTAACAACCTCCTGAAAATCCAGTGACCATAAGTGGAGTAAGTGAGGACAAAACTCCACACCCAAATCAGGTGGCATATTCCTGCATGATTGACAGTGACCAGAATGCCTGGGAAGAACAGCTTAAGCCTGCAGCAGGAACACCCCAGCTCACCTCTCCCTCCAGAGCCAGAGCAGCACTCAATTGTAAGTTAACTGTGTGGCTGCAGGGGTCCCTGTGGCAAATGACAGGCTCCAGTCATGCACACTTCTAGCAGTTGGATAGGAGCAGAAGTGAGGGAGGGATTCAGAGTACAAAGGGCATAGAGGTGCTGCAGGCCCCTTGGAAAATGCCCCGCATCTGCCATCTACAAAGACAGAGAGAAAGAGATGCAAACACAGGGGCTTACACTGGGTCCAGATCCAGTGATGCCATCTACCTTTATAGACAAAGACCAGCACAGGGACAGGCCCTGTGGAGAGCTCAGAGACACAAGCTTGCGCAGAAAATGCACCAATGGAACTCGATGCCTGTACTGACATCAGGAGATGAGAGAGAGACGTCAGGTCAGCATTCTAACCACTGCAGGCAACCTATGAGGGGATCCACAAAAGGACATCACCACCATAGTACACTGAGCAAATAAGAATGCCTGAAACATGTTTGAAAATAGTGAGTAGACATTTAAAAGCTGAAAATATCCATGCAGATCCAAGAGGACTGCAGAGGCCAAGTCTGCTCTGTACTTATATATTTGCAGGGGTTTTGTTTTACTGTGGTTTTTTTTTTTTGTATTGCTTTTATTTATGTTTGTTTGTTTGTTTGTTTGGATGGTTGGTTGCTTTGTTATTTTTTGCTCATTTGTCGGCTCTCTTCCTCATCCCTTTTACAAGCCCCTCCATCTATATTCTTCTCTTCAACACTTTTTTCTCTTTCCTTTTTCCCTTTTTTTCTGTCTCATATCAAGACCATTTCATACCACTACATCTAAATACTCTATTTCACTGCCAGAATCCCCCATATATCTACTATCTTTAATCTCTACCATATATCATCCTAACACACTCAAACTCTTATTCCACTGCATCATATCTTCTACTTTACCCTATTCTTGCACTCATCATGTTGGCTTCTCCCCCCTCACCCAACCTTCACCAATGAACACGACACAATCTAGTCTGTGTATACCAGCAGACACTTCTAAATCCCTTCTACAGAGATTGGACCAGAGTGATGAGCCACCAGAAATGACTATAAGACACCAAGTCAACATTTCTGCCCCAAATATAGATGCAGCCACTTTCATAAAACAAACTCTTCATGATATAAAGTCACACATAGATCACACATAGTCACACAATAATACTGGAAGATAATACTCCTCTCACATCACTAGACCAATCTTTTAGACAAAAGGTCAGTAAAGACACCTCACACCTAAAGAATACCATAAACCAAATGGAATTAGACACATACAGAATATTTCACCCAACTACAGCTGAATTCACATTTTTTCTCAGCTGCCCATGGAATCTTCTGCAAAATAAGCCACATTTTGGGCCACAACATGAGCACTGGCAAATTTTTAAAAGTGTAATATAATTCCCTGCATCTTTTCAGACCACAATGTAATGAAAGTAAAGACCAATTATAAGAAGACCCAGGGTAACCAGGTAAACACATGGAGACTGAACACCACACTGCTAAATGAGAAATGGGTCATAGAAGAAGTAAGTGGAGAAATTTTAAAAATTCCTAAAAACAAATGAAAATAGAGATGCAATGTGTCAAAACCTCTGGGGCACTGTTAAGGCAGTACTAAGAGGAAACTTTATAGCACTGAGTGCCCACATAAGAAGAACAGAAAATCACCAAATAAATAACCTAATGACACAGCTCAATGTCCTTGAAAAACAAAAACGATCTAACTCCGAAGCCAGAAAAAGACAGGAAATTATCAAAATCAGAGCAGAAATTAATGAAGTAGAGAATAAAAAAAATACAGAAAATCAACAAAACCAAAAGCTGGTTTCTTGAAAAAATAAACAAGATAGATAAATTACTGGCCAACCTAACCAAAAGAATGAGAGAATGAACCCAAATTACCAAATAAGAGATTAAAAAGGTGATATTGCCATGGACAGTGTAGAAATGCAGAGGATCATCAGAAAGTCCTTTGAAAAACTATACTCCAACCAAATGGAAAATCTAGAAGAAATTGACAAATTTCTAGACACATATAACCTTGCTAAATTGAGTCAAGAAGATATAGAAAACAAACCAGACAATAGCAATCAAAGAGATAGAAGCAGCAACAAAGAGCTTACCATCAAACAAAAGCCCAGGGCCAGATGATTTTCCAAGTGAATTTTATAAGGAGCTAATCCCAGTACTCCTTAATCTATTCCATGAAATAGAAAGAAATGGGACTTTCTCAAACACATTCTATGAAGCCAACATCACATTAATACGAAAGTCAAATAAAGATAGCTCAAGAGAAGAAAACTATAGGCCTATATCACTGACAAACTTAGATGCAAAATTGTTAAACAAAATACTAGCAATGCACATTCAAACCCACACCAGGAAAATTATACACCAGGACCAAGTCGGGTTCATCCAGGGATGCAAGGCTGGTGCAACATATGGAAAACAATTCATGTAATTCACCACATAAACAGAATCAAAGACAAAAATCACATGATCATTTCAATAGATGCTGAAAAAGCATTTAATAAAATTCAATATCCATTCATGCTAAAAGCACTGCAGAGAATTGGAATAGAAGGAACATACCTCAACACCATAAAGGCAATATACAATAGGCCCACAGCCAACAGCATATTAAATGGGGAAAAACTGCAAGAGTTCCCACTAAAAACAGGAACAAGACAAGCATGTCCATTATCACCACTTCTTTTCAGTATAGTACTTGAGACTCTAGCCAGAGCAATAACGCAAGAGAAGGAAGAGGTAAAAATAGGGAAAAAAGAAGTAAAACTATCTCTTTTTGCAAATGACATGATACTATACTTAGAAGACTCAACAAAGTCAACCAAAAAGCTAATAGAACTGATCAACAAATTCACCAGAGTGTCTGGATATAAAATCAATATTAAAAATCAGAATCTTTCCTGTATGCCAACCATAAATCTGCTGAAAAAGAAATCCAGAAAACAATTCCATTCACAATAGCACCCCAAAAAATAAAATTCTTAGAGATAAACGTAATCAAGGAGGTAAAAATACTTCTATAAGGAAAACTATAAAAAATTGAAAAAAAATCAAAGAAGACCTTAGAAGATGGAAAGATCTTCCATGCTCTTGTTTAGGCAGAAAAATTATCATCAAAATGCCATTCTCCCAAAAGTGGTCTACAGATTCAATGTGATACCCATTAAATACCAAGGTAACTCCTCATAGATATAGAAAAATCAGTCCTTAAATTAATTTGGAACAACAAAAAGCCCAGGATAGCCAAAGTAGTTCTTAGCAACAAGAACCATGCAGGAGCCATCACAATACCTGACTTCAAACTTTAATACAAAGCCACAGCAATAAAAGCAGCATGGTAATGGCACAAATACAGACACATAGACCAATGGAGCAGAATAGAAGACTCAGAGACAAACCTACATACTTACAATCAATTGATTTTTGACAAAGAAGCCAAAAACATACACTGGAAAAAAGATAGCCTGTTTAACAAATGGTGTTGGCAAAACTGGTTAGCGATATGCAGGAAAATGGAAATAAACCCCACTTTCTCACCCTGCACAAGAGTCACCTCAAGGTGGATCAAAGTCCTGGAAGTCAGGCCAGAGACCTTGCAGCTACTTGAAGAGGGCATAGGTCCAACACTTCAACACATAGGTACAGGTAAAAACTTTCTCAAAAAGACCCCAAAGGAACCGGCAACTCAAAGGAAGATCAATACAGGGGATTACATTAAACTGAAGAGCTTCTGTGCAGCAAAGGAAACTATCAAGAACCTCAACAGAGAGCCTACAGAATGGGAGACAATTTTTGCCAGCTACTCCTCCGATTGAGGACTAATATCTACATTATACAGAGAACTCAAGAAACTCATAGCTAAGAAAACATTATGTTAAGTCAGATAAATTAGTCAGTCACAAAAAGTAAAAAATCATATGCTCTCCCTAATATGTGGAAGCTAGGGAGAAAGTGAGGCACAAGAGGAACTCCAGATAAAGAAGGAGAAACCTTAGATGAGCAAGGAAGGTGATTTTACTGAAGGTGATGTGGGGGGGGGACACCCTAATGCACTCGATGTACTTTTATAAACATATCAAAGTCAATCACTAAACTGAACCTAAGCAGGAGGAAGGGCAAGGTGGTGGGGCAGGAATTGGGTTAAATGAGAAATGTGTGCATGTGTGCCTTTACCAGCTTGTACCTAACAAAGATGTATGATTACAATGCACCAATAAAAAAAAAAAAACTCATAGCTAAGAAAACAAATAACACAGTCAAAAAATGATCTAAACAGACAGTTCACACACACACACACACACACACACACACACACACAAACAAACAAACAAATGGTCAATAAATGTATGAGGAAATGTTCAACATCAGTAGCAATCAGAGATGCAAATCAAAACTACCCTGATATTTAACTTAACCCCAATCAGAATGGCAATCATCAAAAACACAAACAACAACAAATGCTGGTGAGGGTGTGGAGAAGTGGAAACCCTAATACATTGTGGGTGGGATTGTAGATAAGTGCAAATACTTTGGAAAACAGTATGGAGGATCCTCAGACAAATGAGAATGAACCTACCATATGATTCATCAATACCTCTTCTGGGTATCTACCCAAAAAAATAGAAACCAAGCTATCAGACCAATGCATGTGTATCTATTTTTATAGGTGCACAATTCACAAATGATAAACCATGGAACCAGCCAAGATGTCTATCAATAGATGAATGGATTATATAACTATAGGATAGGATATGTACACAATGGAATTTTACTCAGCCATAAAGAAGAGCAAAGTCATGTCACTTGCAGGGAAATGGATGGAACCGAAAGCATTATGCTAAGTGAGATTAGTCAGTCCCAAAAAGTAAAAAATCATATTCTCTTCCTAATATGGGAAAGATAGGGAAAAAGTGGGTCATAAGAGGGACTCTAGACGAAGAAGAAAAACCTTAGATAAGCAAAGAAGGTGACCTAACTGAAGATGACGGAGGGGCACACCCTAATGCATATGATATACTGTCACAAACATATCAACGTCAATCACTAAACTGAACTTGAGAAGGAGGGAAGGGGGAGGGAATGGAGCAGGAATTGGGGAAGGGTTAAATGAGAGATGTGTGCATGTATGCCTCTACCAACTTGTACCTAACAAAGACATAAGACTACAAAGCACCAACAAAAATAAATAAATAAATAAAATATACTTTTATTAACCTTGAAAAAAAGAATATACAAAGAACTAAAAAGAAACATAAAAAGCAAGTAATTCAATAAAAAATGAACAATGGCCAACCATGGTGGCACACACAACATTTCTAATCCCAGCCACATGGAAGGCTGGGGCAGGAGAATCACAAGTTTAAAGTCTTCCTGAGCACCTTAGTGTGACTGTATTTAAAAGAAATTAAAAAGTGTTTGGGGTATAGTTTGGTGATAGAGTCTTCCCTAGCATGTGCAAGGCCCTGGACTCATTCTCCAGAACAAAGATGTAGGGGAAGGTGGAGACAAATGATTTGAATGGACACTTCTTATAAGAAGTACAAATTTTAAAAAATATGCTGGTAAGGATGTAGAAAAAAAGAATTTGAATACCCTGTTGATGGGAATGTAAACTAGTTCAGTTCCTATGGCAGAAGTGTGGAGGTACCTCGAAAAATTAAAAAGAGAACTATCATATGATACTTCTGAATATATATGAAGGGAATGGAGTGACCACACACCAAAAAATACCTGCCTGATTATCTTTATTACAGCAGTATTTACAATAGGCAAGTGACAGGATTGTCTTGGATGACCATCATCATATGAGTGGATAAAGAATTATATATGAAATATAATATCATTCAACCATAAAGAATGATACTTTTATTATTCTGTTATTATTAGGAAGGCAGGTGAGATTGGAGGTCATTATGCTAAGCAAAATAAGCCAGAAACAGAAACTCAAGAAGAGCATGTTTTCTCTCACACAGGGAAATTTAGAAAAAATACCCTCCAAATAAGAGGACTTGTAAAGAAGGGACAGGAAGAGAGGGGGGAAGACAAGAGAGGGCAATTAATACAGAAGGTGTATATAAGTAAACCTGATATGTGCCTACAAAAATGTCACAGTGAAACCCATTAATTTATACAACTAATATGAGTGAATACTTATAATTAAATATATCCTCTAAAAAGCAGTTAAAAATGATCTTTACCTGAATTTTGTTGAATCATACATTCTGCATGCCCCTGGTTTACCACATTTCAAAGTTCCCCAACGTAAACAGGTAGAGTCCACTAAAGCACCAAAATATATAGGTGCCGGAATGCCAGCTGGAATTAACAGAGAAAGAAAATTCTATCAATGCGGTAAGAATTAAGAGATTTTATTTGGAAATATTCAATTTTTCCTATATGTACAACAAGTACCATATAACAAACTATAAGTCCAATGCTCTAAATATTTTTTAGAAATGTTCAGTTAACATTTAGTATAAAGTTTCTGAATTATAAATTACAAGTATTATGACAGAAGATAAAAATTATTAATAGAGTAAAACATTAAACTAAATATCCTGGTTTTATATTTCTTGAACTATATTGGGCCAATTATGTATAGATTTTATTTTAACAAAGCATTGCCTGTTTATTTTCAAATCTTATTATTGATGAAAAGCATAATGAAGGTCAGAATCTTTCCAAGTTAAAGGAAGAAATTGCATGTCTCTTCATATATTTTATTTACAAACTGATTAAAAATTGATGTTGACAAACAAAAACCCTATTTGGTAGGCTGTTATTTGGAAATAATTAGTTCACTTACTAAATATTTAATATTGGCTTGATATGCTAGGAAAAAGAATCCTACCAAGTATTCTTGTGGAAAATGCATGCAGTCCCACACCAAGAGCCTTCTCTTCAGACTTCATACACCTAAAATAAACAGTCAAGATTTTAACTGAATAGCATTTCTTAAAAAGACTGTATGTAAGAAACAATCATACAAAGTCATTGGTTATCGAGGCCCTGATTATCCAGCTTTTAGCTTACACAGGAGCCCCATTTCTTGTCATTGGTATTTAATTTTTTTCCTGCACTTGGAGTGAACAAACCCAGAAGCACCTTACCCCTTAGCTACATCCCCAGCTCTTTTTTTTTTTTTTTGAGACAGGGTAATACCAAGTTACTGAAGCTGGCTTTGAACATGTGACTTTCCATAAGCCAAAAGGCAACCGAGAGCTTTCATAGAGGTGACTGTATTTCCAGTCTTAGACCTAAGCCACTTTATGAAGCCACACAAGAGTTTGATTATGAGCCACTAAATTGGTTGTGAAAGTAGAAAAAAGCCTTTCAGAAACTCAAGGATTTACTGTTGTCTTCCCCAGCCCTGAGAATCACTGACTAAGATAAGTCATTTACCTTCTGTCTAGCAGGCAAGGTGTGGTGCTCATTCAAAGATCAGGGAACAGTGGGAGCATCCCACCACCTGCGGGTTACCCCTTTAAATAATTGGATTCAGTGTCACACAGGTGGCCTGAATGCCTGTGAACTGTATCCCCTACAGTACTCCTGGTACTGTACCAGAAACTACAAAATTAACTTTAAGACACTCACTAGAGACCAAAGTGCCAACCAGGCTCAGAGTGTTCTTGAAATTAAAGGAGAGCAATGGTTAACTGGAGGATGGCAGTCTAAATAGCAAGTTCTCCTATTGGAGTCTCCAGAGACTACTCTGGAGGTCTGCCAGGCAACTTTACTTCTCACTCCAGGACAAGAAAACTTGTTTCACTCCTGTGCAGAAGCATCAGAACAAGTCTAGTGTAGAAATAACAGAAGAAGTCTAGACATAGCTACATGCATGAGAGAACTTGAAAAGCAGGCGATGCAGCAAGAAGCCTCAAAGAGGTCATAGAAGCAAAATCTCTTCCTCCATACACCTCAGGATGGAAGGATGAAATAACTGCCCTGGCTGAAGTTTTGCAA
Source organism: Graphiurus murinus (assembly GCA_004027655.1). NCBI lineage: Eukaryota > Metazoa > Chordata > Mammalia > Rodentia > Gliridae > Graphiurus > Graphiurus murinus. The sequence continues at coordinate 225 of PVLC010041659.1, read as the reverse complement.
TTGGGAAGGATAAATAAATTAATATAAAGACAGATTATAAATGTGTTTTGTTAGTTCTTCACACTCATGCTGCTATATGGAAAGAAAAAGGACTATTAACAGAAAAAAATTTCTCAAACATGAACCTGAAATATTCTCTCCTCTCCTTTCTTCTCCTTTTTCTCTTCTCCTCTCTTCCCTTCTCTCCTCCCTTCTCCTCTCTTTACCTCTCCTCTCTTCTCCTCT
>PVLC010041658.1:0-13281 GCA_004027655.1 Graphiurus murinus | reverse complement strand
CAAAAAAAAAAAAAAAAAAAAAAAAAAAAGCACTCAAAGCTACTGCTTCTTCTTTCTCATATTCTGTTTATTAATCTCTTCAGCCTACACTACCAAACCAAAATGACTATCTGCAACTTAGTAAGTCATTTCTCAGTTTTCATCAAACATATTTTAAATGTGGCAATAAGATCATGCATATGGATACTGATTAGTTAGGAGTGATATTCACCTCAGGGTGAATAAAAAATGATGGAATAGATTTGTGCATCACTAAGAAAGTAGAAACAATTGGGATCAGACTGTCAGGTTTCAGGCACAGGATAGACTATGTAGAATATGAGTGAAACTAGAAATCAAGAGGAGAGAATTTTAAAATGATGATACTAAGCTCAATTCTGTACATATGGAATTTAAGGTACCTACAAAATATTTAGGCACAAATATCTTAATGTGCAGAGACAGATGTAAGTTTAAGGCCTAAAAAAGAGGAGAAATTAAATACTGATGTACATGGTGAAGGAAATACTTTTTCTGCAAAGGGCAAGGTGACATATGCCTCTGTTGCATATTCTTGTTTTGTGGTGTTGTTGATAATGATGATGGCATGTGCTCAACCCTTTAAAAGCACAAAAACCATTCTAAGCTGGCAGGTCATTCAAAGCAGGTCACAAGCCAGCCTGCCTTAATTTGCTGATTATTGATCTGGATCTCATCAACATACAGACACATTTCATACTACCAAAAGAGATAAGACTCTTAAGCAAAATGGAAAGGGTAAGAAGTAAGACTCCCTAGGAATATCAACATTTAAGAAGCTGCATGAAGGCCAGGCCTGGTGGCGCACTCTTGTAATCCCAGCATTTGGGAGGCTGAGACCATAGGATCCGGGTTCGCGGCCAGCCTCAGCTACCTAGTAAGGCACTCCGCAACTTAGTGAGACCCTGTTTTAAAATAAAGAATAAAAAATATGGCTCAAAGGTAGAATGCCCCTGAGTTCAACCCCAGTACTGAAAAAAAAAAAGAAGCTGCATGAAGAACATGAAATAAATTCCTAGTCCTTGAAAACAGACTGGCCTCGTATTTTGCTTTGTTTGACTGAATGTGGAAAATAAGTATCAAGTGGGCCAGTTTCCAGCTTAAGCTTCAAGAAGTCTTATATCCTCCAATTCTTTTTGTGTGACTGCTACTACTATGAGAAGAAGCTTGGTACACAAGAAGCAAAGTCCTTCCAAATGGGTTCATGCTAGACCACCTAATCTCCAGGCAATCTGTAAGCTAAAGACAGACACATAAACATGTATAGGTAAGATCAGCATGGCCCAATCAGATGAGCAGAACCACACAGACAACCTGTAGACTCCAGAGAAATAACAAATAGTTTCCAGCCAATAAGTTTAAGAGTGATATGGTATGCAGCAAAAACTAATATGTTATCTCTTTTAAAGCCTAATCTATAGGACAATCATTGGACTACATAAAAAACTATTTTTAGTTGACTGGCGAGCAGAGCTTGAAAACAATGCTTTGAAAAGTAAACAGCTGCTGGGCGTGGTGGCTCATGACACCTGTAATCCCAGTACTTGGGAGGCTGAGACAGGAGGATTGCAGGTTTGAGGACAGCCTCAGCAAGTAGTGAGACTCTCATCAACCTAGTGGACCCTGTTTCCAAATAAGAAATAAAATCAGACCGTGGGTGTAGACTGAAGGTAGAATCCTCTGGGTTCAACTCCTAGTACCACCAAAAAAAGGTGAACAGGAAAAAAAAATCATTACATATAAATTATTCCTTCAAAAGACTTTATCATAAGAAGAGATGGAGTATTAGTCAGAAGGGGCAAGAGCATTGAAAATAACATAGAGAAAGTAGACAGGACTCACTGTCTAAAGAAATCTGGAAGTTTAATATATAGCAATATTAAACAAGAACAACAAAAAAGAAAGAGTTCAAGAGCTGAAAGAAGACGAGATCCAGAACACAGTTCAAAGGATGAACACTGGTCAATCCAATGGACACTGCATTAGAAAAAAAAAGGTTAAGTAAATTACAGGTAAAGAGATTTCTTGCATGAGGGTCTCTGTTGAGAGTATGCAACAGAGTACTAAACAGCACATGCAGGTGAGGAAACCACCTGAGACTAGAGAAAGGACTGGAGGGATGAAGGCTTAGTACTCTGGAAGAGCCTGCTGGAGCTAGTGCCTCTTCTCACTAGTCAGATAGAAAAATTCCTAATTCTTGGGCCATGTATTAGAGCACTCAGAAAGACCCGATCTCAGGAACAGTTTGCCCTAGACTGAGCAATGTAACAGATTCACCTAACAAATCATGAAAGCAAGACAAGAATAAGTCACTGTTTCCAACTAACTTAATTGCATCCCTGAACGAAGCTCAAGAAGATTTCTAGAAATACAAATATATCTTCCTTGTCTCCACTCATCAGAGAAGAACAGTAAAACAGTTATAACCGTGTTGCCTATGTTTAAAAAGTGAAGACAAGGAAGATACAAAAAGGACTCAAAGTGAACATCTAAAGATGAAAGCTATGTCAGAGATTTAAAAAAATATACTGGACAGGACTTAGACAATGCATATGAGAAGATGGGTGACCTTGAAGGTGCACAATAGAAACAAAGAAAAAAAAGCAGGGTGGGAGTCTAAGGCAGACTAGCATGTGTAAGGCCTTGGGTTCAAGCCCTAGTCCTGCCGGAAAAAAAAAGGAAGGAAGAAGTATACAAATTATTTGAAGAAACCCCACACTGATTGCCATGGCAGCTATACTAATTTTTCCCACATTCTCACCAACATTTATTATTGTTTATATTATTATTTATTATTGTATTTTTGATGATTGTCATTCTATCTGGAGTTAGGCAGAATCTCAGTGTAGTTTTGATTTGCATTTCCCTGATTGCTAATGAATGATGAACATTTTTCATATATTTACTGGCCATTTGTATTTCTGTATGTTTTCTCTCATGTGGAAGCTAGAAGGGTGGGAGAGGAGACTTGAAGGCAACAGCTCAAATATGCTATGTGCATATACAAAATTATCAATACCAATCTCAGTAATATGTACAGGGAAGAGGAGGGAGTGGGGTGGGATCCAGAGAGAAACACATCAAGTGCTGTGTGCTTGTATGTTCCTATCACTCTGAACCTCATTATGATGTATAATTACAACGCACTAAAAAAAGTATATTAAAAATATTTGAATACAGGCTAAAGCCTTTCCAAATCAATACTCGCATGAAAATGAAAATGCAATATATCAGAATTTGCGGGATGCCACTGAAGCAGTACTTAAGAGAAAATTAATAGTATGAAACCCTATTAGAGAAGAATGCAGGGCAGATTTAACATTCAGAAACTAATCAATGTCATTCACTGTACTAGCAAACAAAAAACAGAGGCAGATGTAGCATTTGACAAAATTTAACAAACAATCCTGATAATGCTCAGCAAACCAGAAAAGTGAACTTCTCAACTTAACAATGGGGATCTACCAAAACAAAACAAAATGGAACAAAACAAACAACAAAACCCCTATATTTAGCATTATACTTAATAATAAAAGACTGAATGCTTTCTCCTTAGGATTAGGAACAAGATAAAAATATTCACTTTCATCACTTTTTTTCAACATTACACTGAAGGTTCTAGCAAGTGCAAATGGGCCAAAAAGATTAAAATTTAAATGACTAAATAAACAGTATCCAGATTGGAAATAAAGAAGTAAAAATGTCTTTATCTGGAAATAACATAATCATCTATGTAGAAAATGCAATAGAATTCACAAAAAAGTTACTAGAACTATAAAGTAAATATAGCAAGTTGCAAATATAAGATTAATATAATATCAACTTATTTATATAGATTAACAAAATCAAATATTCAAATAAAAATCACTTATAATAGCATAAAATATGAAATATATACAGAATAAGTCTGACAAAACATGTGAAAGACCTGTGCCCCCAAAACTACAAGATTCTCAAGTGACCTAAAACCTCCCCCTAGGCCCCATCTCTTAAAGGTTTGTACCATCTTCCAACAGAACCAAGGCTAAGGACCAAGCCTTCATCACATGGGCATATATATGTCTATATTTTCTGTTTTTTAAATATTTTCCCCCTAACAGTGGTTTTAAAAGAAACTATTGCATTAAAGGAGTTTATCTAAGTTAGGATTTCCTATTCTAATATAATTGAATAGGCAGGAATTTATTGATAAGAAGATATGGATAAATAGAAAGTTTTTCTCCCCTGTTTAGTAGGGAAGTATTCTAAATGGAAGGAATGACAACGGAAATGGGGGAAAATATTTTAGAAATAATTACAATTGACAAAAAGACTTAGTGAGGAACAGAAAAGAGGTACAAAGAAAAAATAGACTCTACGATGACCACACAAACAACTATCTTAGATCTAGATCCTTATTATGGTAGCTTTCTAGTATACATTTTGCTTTCCTTTTTTTTTATTTTTTTATTTATTTTATTTTATTTTATTTTTTTTTTGCGGTACTGGGGATTGAACTCAGGGGCATTCTACCTCTGAGCTATACCCCCAGCCCTATTTTTTATTCTTTATTTTGAAACAGGGTCTCACTAAGTTGCGCAGTGCCTCACTAGGTAGCTGAGGCTGGCTGTGAACCCAGATCCTCCGGTCTCAGCCTCCCAAATGCTGGGATTACAAGCATGCGTCACCTCGCCCGGCTTGCTTTACTTCTTTTTGTCTTACTAATTTAGTCTATTTATGATGACGTGTTTTACAGACCATTTGTTAAAAAGTAACTGTTTCCTCATTAGTTTTTCCTAAATTTGGTCCGGTTTCTTGTCAGTTTCTGAATACAACAATTGAGAGTATATGCCTTAAATATCTAACCTTTAATAGAATACATATTTGCTAAGAAAAATGTTATTGTAGCCTATCATATTAAAACAAAACTAACTTTAATATTGAATTCTGTCCATTTTGTTTTAGAGTTCACCTACTGTTACATTAAAGCAAAAAGAAGTCACTTCTCTTTCCTGTACAATATATTTTAACAAAGAAAACACTGATGATATTTATTCCTTAGCAAGTATTTGTATTAAAATAATAACTTTATCGCTGGATTATTATATGTAATATTTCCCAAATCACTGGATCAGTGTTATGTGATCTTTCCCAATGTTTTGAGGAACAAATCATTATTTCACTGTGGCTTACAAAATAATGGGTTAAGTTTATATAACAAGTAAAATAGAGAGTCATGTCCACTCCAGGCATGCCAAAACACTAAGGAAAAAAAAAAAAAAAATAACCCAATCAAAAAATGGGCAATTGAACCGAAGAGACACTTCTCCAAGGAAGAAATACATGACCAGTAAGTATATGAAAAATGTTCAACATCATTATCAATCAGGGAAATGAAAATCAAAACTACAATGCGATTCTATTTAATTCCAGTTAGAAGAGCACTCATCAAGAATACAAACAAATGCTGGGCTGTGTGATACACACCTGTAGTACCAATAGTTGGGAGGTTGAGTCAGGAGGATCACAGGCTCAAGGCCAGTGTCAACAACTTAGACCCTTAGCAACTTGGCAAGACCCTAAATAAAAAATAAAAAGAGATGGAGGTGAAGCTTGGAAGAAGAATGTCCCTGGGTTCAAGCCCCAGCAACAACAACAAATTAAAAATGATTAATAAACAATGATGAGGATGTGGGGAAATAGGAACTCTCATCCACTGTTGGTGGGATTGCAAATTAGCACAACCATTTTGGAGATCAGTATGGAGGTTCCTCAAAAGACTAGGAATGGAACCACCATGTGATCCAGCTATACTACTCCTCAGTATCTTTCCAAAATATTAAAGTTAGAATACATGATACATGCATATCCATGTTTATAGCAGCATAAGTCACAATAGCCAAATTATGGAACCAATCTAGGTGTCCATTACCAGATGAATGGACAAAGAAAATTTGGTATATACATACAAAGGAATTTTACTCATCCAAAAAGAAGAAGAGTATTATGTCATTTTCAGGAAAATGAATGGAACTAGAGAACATCATGCTAAGTGAAGTCAGCCAGTCTCAGAAATTCAAGGGTCATATGTTTTCTCTCATATGTGGAAGTTAAAGAGAAAATAAGAAAGAAAGGGGATTTCATGAAAGTGAGAAGAGAGACCTGGAGAACAGTGGAAGGGGGTTCGGAGAAGGAATGACGAAGGGAAAAAGGAGAATTGATGAAGGAAGCAGTTGAAGCAATGCTGTCTCCACTAATCTCACTAATACATATGGGGTGGGGGAGCACAGTGGCATCTGGAGCGAAATACACCATCTGCTATGTGCACGCATGTTTGTATAGTTACAATGCACCAATAAAAGAAAAATATACATATATAAAATGGAAAACCCCACTCTTTCTACCATCACACTTAATTAGGAGACAAGCCTCAAAGACATGGCCTCCCTAGCCTCCATTTCTACGTTAGTGATTTTCCTACTTTTGACAAATTAAATCATTTTAGGGTCACTCAACTATGCTGAGTCATTGTCCAGCAATTTAAAAAGAATTATCACAATTAAGTTCTGTTATGTATAAGGAAAAAGTTTTACATGTTGAAACACATGGTAGTTCTGGTCCATTATAAATAATCTCATTACATTTGAAGACAGATGATTATATCTACAAAAATGGTTAAAGTAACTATACTCCCTTTTCTGAATGAAGTTTCTGATTTACTGTAATGGATACATCCTACAGTTTCAAATAAAAACTCTGAAACCCATACATAATCTAATTCTTTATTCACAATTACTTAAATAGTAGAAATCACTGATCAGAAGGCCATTATTTCAACACTAACTCTACTTCTAATACTTTACTGAAATATGCTTCCATGAAATCTATGTGTTTTAATCATTTTACATACCCACTTTCTCCCCATATTTAAAACCAGGAAAAATCAAGAATGGCATAAATCAATCTCTTTGAAAATAGGAAAGTTCTACCTTGTCACTGAGCAGTTCGAAAACAAAAAAGTAAGGTTTTAACTACAAAGTCAACATTGTACATAAAAGTGCTAGAGACTAACTAGAAGAAAAAAAAAATAGGTCAGGAAATAACGCTATGGAATGATGTATAATTCAATGGCTAGGAAGGTACAAAAAGCTAATGTTCACAGTCAAGAGGAGTCTCTTCAAAAGTATAAAATAGTATTAAATAGCAGTAGAAAGACAGGCAAAGAAGCCCCACATATACACATACAAGTGTCTTTAAAATAATATATGGACTTTCTCATTTTGTATTTTGGCTTCATGCATCTATTCCTGGATATGTTGTAGACTTTCTGGATATATTGAAGGATTAACAAATGAGTAGAAAACAAGATTCTAAAGTAGAATTCAAAGAAATGATATAAAAGGATAAAAGCAAGAGAAAGATAAATGCTTGGCATTATGGGTCAAGGAAATTGTGTGTGTGCATGTGTGTGTGTGTGCGCGTGCACACGTTTTTGTTAATTATTGTTAGGGTTGACAGCCTTAGTGATGGCTTATTTAATTTATCAGACTTGGTCTCAGTCCTGCCTGACAGGTCCATTCCAACTTTTCTAGACAGTTGGTCTTGGAAAAGATTATGTGCTGATACCTGAGATCCAAGATAACTTCAGAAATTATCACCAAGTAGTCTGTCTTCTTAATAGAATCACTGAACCATGACTGCTTACATTTCAAGTCTGATGAACCATGTCAAACCAAGGTCCTTTTGATATTAAGCAATTGATAATGCATTACACAGCATTCCTAAATATCAATGATTCACGTGATCTATCCCTGCATGTCATGCAGTTAATGATGACTGCAAGTTTCTAACAGAAGCTATTTCTTATAGGAAATTTTAGAGTATAAACAAATATGAAGCATTTTCAAATATACTATCATAAAAATGACTCACATGATCATTCTTCAACTAGGAGAAGAAACAGAGGGACAGAGAAGTTCAATGTTTTATCTAAATTATTAACCAGAAAATCCAGGATTAGTTTTGTAGTTTCAAATAGTACAGCCATTCTTATCTGTTTCACAATTTTAAATACAGTAGATCAAAAATGATTGATCAGCATATTTTCTTCACTTTAATAATTAACTGGCATATGCTAAAGCACTGTACCCAGAAAACTAGCGAAAAATAAAATAAAAAAGAAAAAGAACTAGCGGTCTGCCTTTAAATCTAAGTTCCTTACTATATTCTTTTGTATCTGGTTGCCAAGTACTTTTCCTGGAGGTAATTACTAGTGATTATTCTCTGTGATTGCTATGTGCATGTCAGACATTATCATTACTCTAATTATAATACAGTTAGCCAAAGCTGAATTGTTAAATTTCAGTTCAATTAAATGTTTGTTTTGCAGTCTATTTATAGATATGACAGATGTATACTGCTCAAAAATAATAATGGAATTTGATAGACTTTTCAGAAACTGATATAAAATATACAAAAACATTATGAAGAACAAATTGGACAATTTAGTAAGGACTGCAGCTGCTAAAGGGATATCAAGGCAGCTCCCTAGGATTTTAAAGATCTTTGCCAAAATAACCAGTGAATAGCTCTTTCCATAACATTCTCAAAATTAATAACTGCTGAGAGCAAAATAAAAATAATCTGAATTTATTTTGTGGGGATGGGGAGAAAGGGAAGAACAAGTTATCTTTTTTGTTTAGAATTTTATTGTGGTGAATTATATATAACATAAAAGTTGCCATTTTAACCATTTTTAAGTATACCATTCAGTGGCAGTAATTAGTCACAATGACGTACAACCATAACTACTACCAAAATTTTATCACCACAAACAGAAACTGTCACAATATTTCCTCTTCATTCCTCCCTCACTCGAGCCTCTGCAAACCTCTAATCTACTTTCTAGTTCTGTGAATTTGACTTCTCTAGACGTGACATGGGTGAAATGGAATCATATATTTGTCCTTTTGTGGCTGGCTTTTTTTACTTAGTATAATGTTTTCAAGGTTCATCTATGTTGTAGCATGTATCAGAACTTCATTCCTTTCTATGGCTGAATAATATTCTATTATATATTTATGCTGAATTTTGTTTATTCATTCACTGTTAAGACACTTGGGTTATGGATTAGTGCATTTTCTGAGGCTATAATAAGATTACTGAAGCTAGGTACTTACAAATAAAAGAAGTTTACTTAGCTCACAGTGTTGGAGATTCAAAAACATGGTGCTAGTCTGCTGTAGTGAGGGCCTTCTGGCTATATAACATGGTAGTGAAACAGAAAGAAAATGGTTGCATGCAGAAGGAGCCAAGCTTATCAGTAGTCTTACTTGTAACAACCCATCCTCACAAGAACTAGCTCGTTCCACAAGACCAGAACTAATCCCTTCTGAGGGCAGCACCTCCAATGATCTAATTCCCTTGTACTAGTCCCCAATTTCTTAAAGGTTCCACCATCTCAATACTGCCAGAGTTGGAACCAAGCCTCCAGCACATGAACCTCTGGGGAACAAAGGACATTCAAACCATAGCAGATCCACCTCATGGCTATTGTAATACTGCTGTGAACACTGGTATATGAATATCTGAGCCCATTTTCCAAAATTTGGACGGTGTGTGTGATTGAACTCCTATTCATATAGTAATTCTAATATTTAGGTTTTTGAGGAACCACCAGTATTTCACAGCGGCTACATTTCACATCCCCACCAGCAAAGACAAAGGTTCCAATTTCTCCATATCTTTGTCAATGCTTATCTTCTGTCCTTTTGATTATAGCTGTCTTGGTAGCTATGAAGTGGTAACTCACTGTGACTTTAATTTGTATTTCTCTAATGACTAATAGGAGCAAGCATTCTTCTCATGTGCTTATTTTTTATTTGTATATCTTCTTTGAAGAAATAGCTTTCCAAGTCCTTTGTCTATTTTTCAATTGTGCTGTCTTTTGTTGAGCTGCAGGATGGAGATATATACGCACATACACACACACACACACACACACAGTATATTTTATACATATCCTCATAAGATATTTGATTTTCAAATATTTTTTCTCATTCTGTGGGGTTATCTTTCACTCCCATGACTGTATAGTCCAGTGAACAAAAGTTCTTAATCACATCCAATTTATCGTCTTTTCTTTTCTAGTTACCGGTATCTTTGTTGTTACACTGAAGAATCCATTGCCAAATCCAAAGTCATGAAGATTTTCCCCTATATGTTCATCTAAGAGTTTTAGAGTTTGGGTTCTTTAAGATCTTTTTATCTAGTTTGAGATAATTTTTGGAAATGGTATAAGGTAAGAGTTCAACTTCATTCTTTTTCATGCTCTATATAGTTTTCTCAACATCATTTGTTGAAGAGCTATCTTTTCAATAATTAAGATGCTATCAATACTATTAGTCACTTTAAGACTGGCAATTCTCAATTTGTGATTTCTTGGTTTCAGTATCTTAAGATTTTAAGTAGAAAAAGTCATCCTGGTTTTTATTTTTAAATGTTTCTAATGTAATTTCAAAAGTAATTAATGAGTCAAGTGTGGTGGCACATGCTCATAATCCCAGTACTTGAGAGGCTAAGACAGGAGGATTTCAGGTTTGAGGACAGCCTCAGCAACACAGCAAAACTCTTAGCAACCTATCAAGATCCTATTTCAAAATAAAAAATAAAAAGGGCTGGGGGTGTGTCTCAGAGGTAGGATACCCTTGAGTTTCATCCCCAGTGTCACAAAACACATACATACATATATACATACATATAAACAAACAAAATGAAAAGCAATTAATGCTCATTATCAAATTTGGAAAATAAGGTAAACAAAAAATAAAAACAGAGAAAACCATAGATAACATTTTGGTTTCTATTTCTTCTCTCTTTAAAATATCTTTCTAGATTTTTCCTATTTATCTATGTCAAGTATTCTATAACATAATCTTTAATACTTACAAGTCTAGAAGGACAATAAATTTTCTTTAACCAAATATGTATTACAGAATGTTCAAAAACTGGACAGTCTAATGGCAGTACATCAGCTACAAAAAGCTACGTGAATTTAATACTAGTAACATATCAAGTACTTCATTCCACATGTGACTACTGACTACTATATGGGACGATGCTGATACAAAACATTTTACACGCCATAAAAAGTTCTGTTGGACAAGAACTGCTTTAGAATGCTTTAAAATTATCCCTATTATAAATAACTCCTGGGCTACTGTAAATAAACTTCGATGTATAACTCTAAAAATTTCTTTGGAATAAACTGCAGGAAATGAGCTATTAGCTCAAAAGGCATACAAATATCTATACTCACTGGCCACAGGAAAGATGTCAATTTAATAGCCCAAGAATCATATTTTTGCTTAAAAGCTGTATGATTTGATTACAAGCATGGTTCTGAAATGGGAAAGAGACCGGTCTCTGGGGAACAGTACATAGAAATCCTATAAAGTCTATGTAAATATTAGCATAGAATTAGTACAGAAATGATGTCACATTACATTGTCTCCAAGTACCATTTATTTTCATTAATACCACTTTTGGGGCTAAATGGGAATATTCACCTATTTGTGTTTAATTTTTATGAATTACCTTCTCTTAGCCCATGTTTTTATTTATTTTATTTTTTTACAATCTTATAAGAGGATTTAATGCCGGGTGTGGTGACACATGCTTGTAATCTCAGTACTTGGGAGGCTGATATTGGAGGATCCGGGTTCATAGCCAGCCTCAGCTACTTAGTGAGACTCTCCACAACTTAGTGAGACCCTGTTTCAAAATAAAAAATAGGTCTGGGGGTATAGCTCAGAGGTAGAACGCACCTGGGTTCCATCCCCAGTACCGCAAAAAAAAAAAAAAAGAACTCAGTACAGAAAGGATATGAAAACTTTTCCAAATTATATTGAAATATATTTTCTTAGTTTATAACTTGCTTTTAACTTATGAAATATAGGAAGTTAACACTTGTGCACAGTAAAAACTGACACCTTTTTTATGGTTTCATCTTAAACATTTAAATAGGTCAGCCATATAGAATATATATGGGCATATAGTATAAGGTAAGAACTAAGCATAACATTTTTCCCAATGTTAGAATACTTCCAAATCTTTTTTCTTTCTTCCTTTTTTTTTTTTTTTGGCGGTATTGGGAAATGAACCCAGGGGCATACTACCTCCGAGCTACACCCCCAGTCCTAATTTTTATTCTTTATTTTGAAACAGGGTCTCACCAAGTTGCAGAGGGCCTCATAAGTAGATGAGGATAGCCATGAACCCGGATCCTCCTGTCTCAGCCTCCCAAGTACTGGGATTACAAGCGTGTACCACCAAGCCCAGCTACTTCCAAATCTTAATACAAATTTAAGGGGTAAAAATTACAAAACCAAGAGGAAGCCAGGTGTGGTGGCGCATCACACACACACACACACACACACACACACACACACAAAACCACACAGTACCCCCCCACACACACACACAAAAAGAAAACAAGAGGACCTCAGATAATGAGGAAAGAAAGATACTAGTAGAATAGTGGAAGGGGATTCAGGGAGGGAGGTGGGGCGGTGAAAGGGAAGATACGTAAACAGTTTAAATAATCCTTCATTCATATATGAAATTATCAATATCAATATTATGTATAGGGAGGGGAGGAACTGGGGTAGGCCTCAAGGGGAACAAACAACAAGTACTGTGCACATGTATGTTTCTATCACTCTGAACCTATGATGTATAATTACAATGCACAAATAAAATAAAAGCCAGGAGTGGTGGTACATGCTTGTAACCCCAGTACTTGGGAGTCTGAAATGAGAGAATTGCAGGTCAAGGACAGCTTCAGCAACCTAGTGAGATTCTCAGCAACCTAGTGAGATTCTGTTTCAAAACAAAGTAATAAAAAATGCTAGGGTGTAGCTCAGAGGTAAAATGCCCCTGGATTCAATCCCCAATACCACTAAATAAATAAGATAAAAACAAAAAAGAATAAAAATTTACAACAGAATTCACCCAAATTAGATGGCACTGAATAGACATCCAATCCATTCTTTATCTGAAATACCAAAACTACATTTTTATATTTTAGAAATGTGGCTCTCAGGGTTTTAGTTTTTCAGAAAATACCATTTCCATTCAGTCTAGGCATTAGACATTATATTTTCTTCAAAATAAGGGGGGAAATAAGCTACATGTAAAGAATTTCAAAAGACATAAAAAGTTTGAAATAACTAAAGTACCAAAAAACTCGAACCTACTCTATGAAAGACAGAACTGTATGAAACA
>PVLC010041657.1:0-13523 GCA_004027655.1 Graphiurus murinus | reverse complement strand
CTCTATCCAACATTAATAAAACTGCGTAATAAAACTGACATGAAAATTCAAGACAGTTATTCCATGGGTGCTCTAAGACTGATGTTTATGTCAGAGCACATGGCCAAGGTTTCAGAGGGGTCTCATTAGTAACTAAAACTTTGACTCCAACAATTTCATCTAGGGTGCACTAGTAAATAAACATAAACTTAGACCCTCCCGGTTCAAAGAATGCTGCAGGCCAGCTTGTCCAGGTCCTTCATGGAATGCCTGAATAATTGCTGAGTGTTGCCCAGGCTCTTGCAGCCCTCTGACAACAGGAAGCTCCTTAAGACAGTCCAATGTATCTCTGAGCAGTTGTGACCAATGCTTTTCCTGGCAGTGAGCTGCGCTTGTGTCTCTGTAACTATTACCTACTGAGAAGGCCAGGTCCCTTTTCCTGTTTGCTGTCCACAAGTTAAATATCTCTGATTGCTTAAAACTATGCCCCCTTTGATTGGGATTTGTCTGTATCCACCAGCTTGCTTTCTCTTTCCCACCTGAGACCTGGTCCATGTGCATTTAAATCCAACATAATTCACCTGAACCCTTGTGCTCAGTGTCAGGTGCCAGGATGAGTGCTATGGGGAAAGCAGGAGTGGATCAGGCTTGGCCTTGTCAGAGAGAGAGGCCTTATTTACAAAGGTCCCCAGTACGAGGTGGGCTGTGATACTGGGCACAAGAGAGGGATAGTGTCCTAGTTCCACCCTGGAATTCCTCACCAATTCCTGCACTCTGGTCTTGCAGTGGGGCATGTTAGCTAAAAGGAATAGCTGCACAAATCAAGGACATGGTTGGTGAAGACTGGTGACCAAATATTTGATCAATGTATGTCAATAGACCAGTTCTTTGTATTCCAATTCCAAATTTCTGGGAGAGAGAGACTGATTGGCTCAGTCTGGGTTAGAGGTCCACCCCTGATTCTATCAGAAAAAAACAACAGAAAAAGCCATACATTCTGAGCTAAAGACAAGGAAAGTTCTATAAAATGTAAGTATGGTTGGAAAGGAAATGCTAGACCTCATGGGCAATGTCCGTAATATATAACATACATAGGCATATGCAAGCAGTATATAATATCCATCAGCTTTAATCCTGAAAGATGGGAGTTATCTCTATTTTATAGCTGGGGAGACTGATTTGGAGAGGTAAGTGACCTCTCTAAGGCTTCTACTTGTTAATGGGAAAGTCAGGTTTCAATTCCGGGCTGCCATATTGCCTCTTTGCATTTTCTCAAGTCTTTCTGGAACTTATTTATTCATCCACTTACACATTCAAGTAGAATTTCTCCCGCCCTGATGATGGATCTGGCATTTTGTGAGGGCCTGGGATACAGCAGTTAGCCACATAGACATTGCTGGAGCCCCACCAGGAGCACAGGGGAGGGTTCCTGCCCTACAAAGACATGTGGTTTCACTGCGGGGAAGAGACACATGGATAACACAAGTCCAGGCATTGTGACATGAAATGACTCCAGGAGTGGCCAATTCTGTAAGGGCTACAGGAGGCCAGAGTAGAGACACTTCAAGTACTGCTGTAGTTGGGGAAGCCTCCAAGAAAGGAAGGTAGAACTCCATTTAGGTACCCAAGCAGAGAGGGAAGAAGGAAGGAAGCATATCACGACAGCAGAGTTGTGTTGATTCTTTCTTCTGAGCATCTTTCACTTATAACCACTTCTCTCTGTCCCCACTGGGCCTTCCCTTGGTCTGAACCACCAGCATCCCTCCTCTGGACATAGCCTGGACATGCCTCCCCAACTGATCTGCCTCCTTCTTGGTTTGTCCAATGCATTGATATTGTCAAATTTTTATTATAAAATGCTTCAAACATAATGTTTTCCAGTTACATCCATTTACCTGCAAATAACATGATTTTGTTCTTCTTTATGGCTGAGTAAGATTCCATTGTGTACATATCCCATAGTTTTGTAATCCATTCATCTGTTGATGGACATCTTGGCTGTTTCCATAGTTTGGCAATTGTGAATTGTGCAGCTATAAACATAGATACAAATACATTGGTCTGATAGTTTGGTTTCCATTCTTTTGGGTAGATACCCAGAAGGGATATTGCTGGATCATATGGTAGGGAAATGGATGCAACTGGAAAACATTATGTTAAGTGAGATTAGTCAGTCACCAAGAGTAAAAAAGCATATGTTCTCCCTAATATATGGATGCTAGGAAGAAGATGGGGCATAAGAGGAACTCCAGATGAAAAAGGAGAGACCCTCGATAAGGAAAGAAGTTGATTTAACTGAAGGGGATGGACAGGGGTGGGGGAAGGACACCCTAATGCACATGATGTACTTTCACAAATATATCAAAGTCAATCACTAAACTGAACTTGAGAAGGAGGGAGGGTGATGGAATGGGGTGAGAATTGGGGAAGGGGTTAAATGAGAAATGTGTGCATATATGCCTTTATCAACTTGTACCTAACAAAGATGTATGGTTACAATGCACAAATTATTATAAAAAATAAAAAAATTCTTCAAACATATTTTTTAAAGTATTGCAAACAATGCAAGAGCCATCAAGATACCTACCATTTTGATTCAATGGATATTAACATTTCACTATTTTTTCAGTTCTCTTTGAATTTTATGGAAATCTGAAATTATTATTCCAGCTAAATTCCTATTGTATCCTTTAAACCTCTCTCCCTAGCCTTAACATTATCCTAAAAGTTGATGTGATTTATCCACACATAGGTTTTTCTACTTTTTCTGATGCTATATACATAAACCATATATGGTATTTTGTGTATTTTTGTTGGTATTATAAATAAACATAAGGTTCCTATCCTTTGCAACTTGCTTTCATCCCCCACTGCTCACTGTATATTTCAGATTTATCCTTAATATATGAAGATCTAATTCATAAGTTTATCCACTTTCTGATATTTCATTGCATGAACAAATCATAGATTACTACATATCTGTTCCCCTACAGATGCTTGGTGATGCTGATCTACCTTTCCATTATTACAAATGATATTTTAGTAAATATCCTCACACATGTCTCTTTGGACATGGTTTCTTCTTTTTTTTGCAGTACTGGAGATTGTACTCAGGGGCATTCTACCTCCGAGCTATATCCCCAGCCCTATTTTTTATTCTTTATTTTGAAACAGGGTCTCACTAAGTTGCAGAGTGCCTCGCTAAGTAGCTGAGGCTGGCCGAGAACCCGGATCCTCCAGTCTCAGCCTCCCAAATGCTGGGATTACAAGTGTGCACCATCACACCCTGCTGGACATGGTTTCTAAGGTAGAAAACAAACAGTGGCATTACTGGGTGCTACGGTTTGAATTTTTGGGTCCCTCACAAATACATATGTTGAAACCTAACTCCCAAGGTAATGGTATTAGAAGGTAGGCTCTTTGGGAGGAGATAAGGCTGTGAGGGCAGGGATTAGTGCCTGTTATGATTTGGATATGTGATGTCCCCCAGAAAAAGCTTGTGTGTTGGCAATGAAGCAATGTTCAGAGGTGAAATAACTGAATCACAGGGCTCTACCCTCATCAGTGAATAAATCCATTGATGGATTAGCCTGAATAGATTTACTAGTGATAACTAGAGTGATGGCTAGAGGAGGTGGGTCCTGGGGATGTGGCCTTGGAGACTCTACCTGTTCCTATCCCCCGCCCCCACCTCCTGGCTGCTGTGAGCTAAGCAGCTTTCCTTTGCCATGCCCTGTTGCCATGATATTTTCTGTTTTAGAGCCAGTCAACCGTGGTGGACTGAATCTCTGAAACGGTGAGCCACATAATTGTTCCCTCCTCCAAACTGTCCTTGTCAGGCACTTTGATCACAGCAACAAAAAAGCTGACTAACACAATGCCTTTATAAACTAGGCCCAAGGGAGTTGATTTGCTCCTTTCACCATTTGAGGATGCAGAATGAAGGTTATCTATGAGGCACCCTCACCAGACACAGACTCTGCAGGCACCTGGATCTTGGACTTCCCAGCTTCCTTCCATAACTGAGAAAAACAAATGTTGTCCACTCAGTTTATAGTGTTTTGTTATGGAAGTCTGAATGGACTAAGACACTGGGTCAAAAATACACAGGTCTTCAACTTTACCAGGTGTTGCCAAAGGCTTTTAAAATATGAGTGCCGAGTTCCGTGTATCCCCTTCTTAGGTGTGAACATGGGGAGTTCCAGTGGCTGCACATTCTCATAGGTACTTGGTGTTGCCAATCTTTTCCTTTTTTTTTTTTTTTGCGGTACTGGGGATTGAACTCAGGGGCATTCTACCTCCGAGCTATACCCACAGCCCTATTTTTTATTCTTTATTTTGAAACCGAGTCTCACTAAGTTGCGGAGTGCCTCACTAGGTAGTTGAGGCTGGCCTCAAACCCAGTCCTCCAGTCTCAGCCTCCCGAATGCTGGGATTACAAGTGTGCGCCACCATGCCCGGCTCAATCTTTTCCTTTTTAAAGTCAAATACTTTCTTCCATGGCAGACAGAGGAATCTTTCTAAAGTGCACATCTGACCATTCCCCATCTCTGCTTAAAATCCCTCCAGTGGCCCCCTACCCCTCTGTAAAACAAACAGAGTCCTGTATGGCCCCAAGCTCTGTGTGAGCTGCTCCCCTCTCACCCCTCCAGACTCCCTGCCTTCCTTACTGTACCCCCAACATACACAAGTATACACACACACACACACACACACACACACACACACACGTGCATTCTTGCATGCGACTGTCCAACCATTCCAAACCTTGTTTATTTCCCCTAACCCTCCCCTTCTCTTGTCCTTGGGCCTTGGAACAAGCCCTTCAGAGGGCACATTCCCACAAGCCCTCAGCTCTCAGCTTGATGTCCCCTCCCTGGGAAGCCTTGGTGGGCATCCCTCTCCTCATCCAGCAGCTTCAGCTCTGGGCTCACACTCCTCAGGACGCTGTCTTGTCATGGTCTGCTTAGTGTCTGCTTGTCCCACTAAATCCCGGACTCTTTGATAGCCAGGCCTATCTGCCCAGACTGTTTAAGGAGTGATTCATTCAATAATGGCCAGGCAGGAGATGGGTCTGGATACAGCAGAGGCAACAAGATGGCAACAGTCAAAATTAGGCTCACCCACAGAATCCCAATTTGAGGTAAGGAATGTGAGGTGAGGCGACTGTCCCTTTGTGAGTCATGCACGTGGTCCAGGGCTCTGCTCCACAGTCTCCTGACCCGGTGCTCTCTGCTGCACTTCAGCTGCTGTGGACAGAAGGGGCCAGCAGAGAGGGAGAGGGCTGGGACTGCAGGGAGGGAAGGAGGTGCGGGACAGGGTGCCTGGGGATCTGGGATGCAGGTGGAGGCCTGGGCTCCTCAGACATGAGAGGAGGGAGGGAAGAACACTGGGTCACGTTCCTAGAGCTGACACTTGCTCAGGATGCCCTGGGAGCCTTGGGTAGCCAGCCCCTCTTCAGGCAGGGACAGACTTATGGGAAGAAACACGGCATCTATCCCAGCACCCAGCACCCACCCCCACCCCCAACGGCCTCTTTCTGAGGGCATTGGGCTGATGCCAAAAGACAGAGAAGAACTGGTGGCCTGATGCAAGCAGGCAGGAGCTGGCCCGGGACAAGGCTCCTCCTGCCAGTGGAGCGGGGGGAGCACTGAGGTCGGGCTCCAAGGCAGGGGCCACGGGGATGCCGAAGAGTGCTTGTGGGGACCGCTCGCTGTGGTGGTGTAACAGAGCCGCTCCCTGAGAAGGCCTCTTTAGCAGAACTGTTTCGCTTCCCCTCCGCAATCTCTCTCATCTTTTAACAACCCATTCCATTCACGTGGTATTCTAAATTATTTTTGTGTGTGTGGTACTAGGGATTGAACCCAAAGGCATTCTACCTCTGAGCTATACCCAGAGCCCTTTGCAATTTTGTTTTGAAAAAGGGTCTCACTAAGTTACCGTGTGCTGGCCTTGAACCTGCCTCCTGTCTCAGCCACCCATGCACTGGGATTACAGGCATTTGCTTGTATGTGCATGTATGTGCATGTATACCAAGCCCCGGTATGTGAAATGCTAGCGAGGCCTCTGTGATGCTGCCTCCTTGCCTCAACTCTTCTCAATTGACTCGCAGAAAAGAAATATCTGTCTGAAAGCTGCTGTATTTTAATGAGGAAGAAGGGGAGAGGGAAACACAGGTTCTGTTGGCTTTCCTGGGACAGTGGACCCCTCCTCAAAAGTCAGTAGGGCTCTCAGCGGCCTGAGTACCCAGCCTCTGGGCGTTCCTACTTAGATTACTTTCTTCCTGCTCCCCCCTAGAAAGCAGCTGAAAAGTACTTGAAAGTCACTTCTATCTGTGGCTTCCTGTCCCTGGAGCCCTTCACAGGGAGGCGGGAGCAGGAGTGGTCAGCAGCAGGGACACATGGCTGCCTTCCCTGAGGGTTTGCATGGCAGGCAGGAGGGAGCACACCCTTCCTCTCAAATGAACCTCTCTCCTACCTCCCTTTGTTCCTTCCTTCCTCCCCCACTTCCTCCCTTTCCCCCCTTTTAAACACTAAACCCCTAAAACACAAACTCCTTGCTGGGTTGGAATTGCTGGCCTGGTCCACACAGGAGCTCCTTCTGAGCACCCTTGAGTGCGCTTACTGTTGTACAGGTAGAATTTCTTTACTGAAGAAGAGTTGCAGGAAAAAACACAACCACAAAGCCAGGTCTGGCAAATGCTAGTTTGACTACCAAGCCCAGGAACCATGGGTCTGCCAAATGGGGAAAAACTAAAATTTAGGGTTTTCTCTTGATTTCTGGACAAGCTGTTAGAGAGACCATGCTATTATTTTATGGCATTGGGAGGTCCTGCAGCAGGCCCACATTTGCTATTTCATGGGAGGGCACACTGCCTGGGGGGTGAGCTGGGCAGAATTATTCTCCCTGCCTTTCTGATGGGGAAGCTGGAACTCCCAGAGCTCAAAGAGTTGCTTGAGCATACAAGCAAGGGTTTCTGACCACTCATCTGGGCTCCTTTCACTAATGATTCTGTTTGAAGGAAATCCAGAGTTTTCAATTCGGAGCACGATCCTACCTGGCTTTTTAGCCCAGAGATAAAAATTGTGTGAATTGGAAGTAAAAGTCAGTGACAAGGGGGACAAATTATGCTAAAGATAAAAGTGACCATTGAACCAATGAGAAATAGACTGTCCCACTCTGGTCTCCTCCAGTTCCATCTCTGAACTCCATGCTAGACAATGTTCCCTCCCCAAAGCCTTCTCTGACTCCCGTCTGTCACCCTCTGGGGCAGAGTGGAGTACCTCCCTCTCCATGCCCCAGGCTCTACTGCGGCTTTCATACTGGATTGGCATATGCTCATCCACAAAACTCCTCTCCTCTGCGCAGTGGGTTCTTCCAGGGTAGGGACCCGCGGGCATAGCAGCCTCAGGCAGTGAGATGCTGCTGCTGGTGAGGTGGGGTCCAGGTGATCATGTCACCTCCCACAGGTTAGAAAAGAATTTTCAAGACAAAGAATAGAAGTACAGACAGGTTGTTGTTGTTTGAAAGCAAGAAATACATATTCAAGGGAGAATACCGACCATCTTTAGAGTGAGAGGCACATTTGGGGGTGTCTTTTATAGGAAGCTGTTGTGAGGAGCAGGTAGGAGGAGGTGTTGACATCAATCCAGTAGTCACAAGATGATTCAGGGTGTTTTTGTCCTCTCCTAGGTCAGACTCTTATTTTGATTTTAGCTAGCTGGGCTTGCCGTCTGACATGTCCTTGGGTTGCAACATGGCAGATAGGGCTCATTGGGGCCTGTGGTCAGACACTAATTTTTGGAGCTCCCTGAAGCCTCTCCTGACCACCTCCCAAGGTTAAGCCAGGCACCACACTGGTCAACGGCACAGTGATGGGTCTCAACTCTGGTGCAAGGCTTGATGCTGTGGCCTCTGGTGTTCTCTGAAGAGGCCAGAAGCAGATGGAGAAGTGAGCAGGAACTGAGGAGTGGGCACCATGGAAGGTTCTAGATCAGCAGGCAGCTTTGAAGAAGTCCAGGAGCCAGGGCTGTGGCCACGCTTGAGGTCTGGCGTTGTCACTTGAGCCTTTGAATCTAGGGTGCATAGACTTGGAATAATCTTGAAGGAAATGGGCTGTGAGGCAGTGGCTGGTATTTGGAATGAGTCAAAGGCCTTTCCCTTGGAGGCCCCAGCTGGGCTAAGTCCTCTGATCCCCCTGAGGGAAGGGAGGGCAAGGATCTGGGGAAACCTCAGTGTGGGAGGGGTGGAGAGGGAGCAGGGAACCAGGCAGGGCACTTAACAAGCCTGTTCCCTCACTCCCAAAAGTCAGAAGAATTGAGTAGTTAAAATACAAAGAAGAAAAAAAATAATATCTGGTTAAAAGTTTCCGGAACCTGGATTCTTGGATTAAAGGGGTTGCCCAACTTTTCTATAGTGCTTTCTGTGACTGCTACAGCTGAGGAGACCACCTCTTTCTCTGTGCAGAACGATCACCATTTCTGTTCCTGCAGAGCTGCCCTGCTCTATTGCTCTGATGCCAAGAGAGGCCGACATCCAGAGGCCTATTGAGAAACAAAGTGCACATCTTACCAAACTGCTTGGATTTTACTTTCTGTGTAAAAAGTTAGCAGGCTATGGCCACTGCAGCGACTTCGAAGACCTGAATCAGGCTCACTGCTGGAGGAAGGAAGGTCCCCCTGTCCTCTTGCCCACAGCAAAGAGCGTCGGCTCACACCTGTCCTGAAAGCCTGGGTAGCTAAAATTTGTCACATGTTTGAAGAAATCAAGGAGGAAACTAATAATATTTATTGAGAAGCTGCTATGTACAGACATGGTCTCAGGCCTTTCAAAGACATATATTATCTTACATGTACTATTTATATACATAGGATGACTCAGGGAGACCAGGTATTACACCCTCAATCTCTAAATCAACAAATAGAGATGAGTTTCCAAATTACAACAATAATGGAGACTGGATCTGAACCCAACTCAGTCCTCTCCGGGGTCTTCCAATCCTGCCTTTCTACACGGTGGAGATACACAGAAAGGGCTGGTGCAGCTTTTTCAGAGCTGGGATGCTTGCACTGCAGCTTGCACTGGAACTGGTCTGGCCTCTGGGGCTTTCCAATGTTCCCATTTCCCCTCCTTCACCCCAGTCTCCCAGGTTGACGTCAGCTAGAACATCTGGTGGGTGGCCCCAGTATCCAGAGGTGAAAGCCTTGTCCTGGCCTTGAGCCCCCCATTTATAAAAGAAGAATGATGCTGTTGGTTCCACATGAGGGGAACTGCAAACTGAGGGGGTGCCTGGCTGCACAGATTTGCCTGTGAACAGAGCCAGCGAGTGCACTTGGTTATAGGGAATTTGATGAACACAATCAGCTGCAAACTCCTAAAAAACAAACAGACCAGGATTCATAGGTTTGAATAGCAGCCCCCTCTGCCAGATGGCCACAGGAGCCTTGCCAGGGAGCAAAAAATGCTGTCCTGCCCTGAATTTCCTCTTTGTTCTGGACCCTGCTCTCCTGGGACATCATTGGCGCCCCCTCATGCTCTCGTGCGCCAGCCACCCGGTCAGGGTCTTGTGTCTGGGGAGCTTAAGGCAGCTTTCCCCAGATTAGGATTTGGGGACAGGGAATCAGGCAGAGAAGAAGCTCTCTTGTCTCTGCATGAGAACCAGAGGCTGGAGGAAGCACACAGCTGTCTGCATCTGGGTCTGGAATGCAGAGACAAGAAGGACACGCCCCAGAGGCCCTGGACTCTTGTGGGTGCAGAACAGGAAGTCAGATACAGGGCCATCCTGTGTGGGGCAGACCCTCTGGACACCTCAGGCCTCTCTAGTCAACATCTATGTTTGATCTCTTGGGACCCAAATGCCAGCTTGTCTCCATGTCAAATGGCCAGCCACATGTGGAACAAATGGTGGCCAATGCATTCTGCCAAACTCCACTTTCCCACGCTCCAAGAGAGCATCCTTGTAAGAGAAAAGCCTTCGTGGGTTTAAATCTTTGATCTGCCTCTTGTGACCCTGAACAACTTATTGAATCTCTCTGAGCCTTAATTTCTACTTGACTGAGTTGTAATGAGAATAATAAATAAATTATATTTCCAATGCACGTAGCTCATGGCACACAACAGGCACTGGATAAACATTGGTTTCCTCCCTCCCAGCTTTCTAGTACCAAGAATTTCTTTAGTACCTAAATGCCTTCAGTGTTACATGATTCAATAGTTCATTCTTGGCAAAACTTCCAGGTACAACCCTTTCACATTTTCCCTGAATGGATTTCTATCTCTCCCATTGTTATTTTAGCTACTCTGCCCATGTGTTTTTGGATTTGCTAAGCTACCACATTTTCTATTTGGAAGTAGACAAGGCAGGGTATAATTACAGTGAAGTTTGCACAGAACTCATCTAACTTACCAGCTTGCTTTAGAACTTTCCTCTCCTTCCTTTCCCTCTAAGATATAATGCCACTTCCAAAAAATTTTCACAACAAACAAGTCTATTAATGTGGATGCAGATTTTAAAGTGTCTTAGGACAGACTGGGTTCTGCTGCAGTAACAAACAACTCCTAAATATGAATGGCTTAAAACAGCAAAAATTGATATCTCACTCATACTTCCCGTCCCTTGGAGGTTGCTGGGGCCTCTTGCACACATTTGTTTCTCTTAGAAACTCAGGGTTTACCTTCTGTTGATCCCTACAGCTCAGGGAGGAGAAGATAAAGAGCAGAAGCATTAAACTTGCCTGGCAGCACTTTAATGCTTCTGCTCAGTAGCAACGCATGTCATTTCCATTTCATTGGCCAAAAGAGGAACCTGCAATTCTACTGTGTGCTCAGGTAGCAAATAGGCAGAAAAGTGAATGAATAACACTAACATCAAACACATGTTTTAAAAAGAATGGAGGAAACCCTTCAGGCAAGCAGAAACTTCAGCATCCTCCATTTCTGTCATTCACCACTAGAGATTTGTTAGTCGTTTTCTTTCTTTTTTTTTTCTTTTAAATCTCTTTGTGTTAGTCATTTTAAAAACAGAATATGCCCAGAAATGTGCATGGAGACATTTCTTTTGTTTCTCCCTTTTGTCTGTTTCAGTGGCCCTCCATTTCCAGTGTGCGTAGGAATTCCTGTTTGTCATTGCATGACATTGTACACACAATCCTAAAGGATTTTCAAAGTATTTTGAACATAAACAGTTTTCCCTGTTTGTGCTGAATTTAGAAGCTAATCCACTTAGGGTGTGACTCTTCAGTATTTTAACCAGTGCCTGGCTTTAATCCTCCCAAAGCTCTATCACTTTCTCCTCTGCGCTTCACTGACAACCTGAGGGGCTGCCTCATCTCTGAATCCAATTGCAATTAATATTTGTTTGATTCTTCATATGTATTCATAATTATTATCATTATTATTGTTATTTTGTTGTATTGGGAATGGAACCCAGGGACCTTCTACCTCTGGGATACACTTCCAGCCCTGTTTATTTTTTATTTTGAAACAGGGTCAAATTAAGTTGCTGAAAGCCTTGCTAAATTGCTGAGGCTGGCCTCAAACCTGTGATCCTCCTGTCTCAGCCTTCCAAGTTCTGGGATTACAGGTGTTTGCCATCATGCCCAGATCACAATTATTCATATAGTGATCAATAACAATAAGAGTTTATAATAACTACTAATATAATATCTAGTTTTTACCCCAAACCCTAAAAACATCTTCCACATACATATTCTTACTTGCTAATTCTCACCATAACTCTTGTAGTCCATTTATTAGTGGAACATTTCTGCTGTTCAGGAGGGTTTAGTGACCTGCCATGCACCCACGGTGCAGATGTGTTGGAGTCAGGTTTTTTAACGTATTTCTGCCTGGTGTCAAATTCTGTCCTGTTATCCCAGGCAGCCTTCAGATTTGGACACAGGGGTAAAATATATGATACCTAGTTACATTTGCAACAAATTAATTTTTAGTACAACTGTGTTCCATGCAATATTTGGGACAGACTTATACTAAAAAAAAATCATTCATCTGAAAATCACATATAACTGGCATCTTGTATTTCTATCTGCTGAAACTGACAACTCTACCTATATGCATATGTGTCAGTGAAAAGGGCCTTGCTTGTCTCTATCTCGGGGGTTCCTAAGCATGTATACTTGTGTCCATGTGTCTCTGGGTGTGTACAGTTGTGTGCACACGCCTAGCTGCTAAGGAGTCAGCAGGTGGTTGGGAAGCAATAGCTCCATCACCCAGAGCTCATCTCCTGCCAGGTCAGCCCTGCCGGAGCAAGAAAGGTCAGCATGGGCCCTGAACACAGGCCAGGGAGCTTGGAATTTCTGCCAGGCACCATGTCTGACATGTAATTGATGCTCTGTGGGTATTTATGGCATAAGTATACACATGTGTGAATGAGAGAAATGAGAACACAGGGAAGAAGGAAGAGGAGGAGGAGGAGGAGGAGGAGGAGGAGGAGGAGGGAGAAGTCTAGGAATGGGGCTGACCTCTGTTATTTGGGGAGCCCTTAGTTTGAAGTGGCAATGGGACTTCAGAGGAGATGTCCAGCAGGCTGTTGGCTACATGGCCAGCTCAGGAGAGAGGTCCAGGCTGCAGAAACAGATTCACAGATGAGTGAGTAGGAAAGGGAGGAAGCCCCCAGCTGGGCAGCAGGATCAGATTACTAGAGGACAAGTGAGGACTGGGAAGGCAGTGGCCAGGAAGGAAGCCTGGGAGCGGCAGCAGCGAAGGGGCTGGAGGGGGTCTGAGGTTAGTGGCTCCTCCCCACACGGCTGCTGGGGCTAAGTGAGGTCCCACAGGCCTGGGAGCCTAAGGGGGCCAGACAAGGGGTGACCCTGAGATCACAGAACAGGCACTGGCCACGGGTCAGGCTGAGCCTCGGGTCCTTGGGCTCCCAGCTGTGCCTGTGTCAACTCTTGAGTCTCTGGGTGACAGGCAAGTGGAGGGAAGATGGGAGAGAGCCTGGGACAGCAGGGGTGGGGATGGGGGTGATCAGGGGCTCAGGCAGCTGCAATGTACCAGCTAGAACAGAAGCATGTACGTATTTTCACAAGTGGGACAGTTGTATAGGGGGCATCGTGGTTTCCCCTGGGGACCGGCAGTGTCAATGTCTTTCCTGGTTATAGCTTGGCGTTAAAATCGTGTCCAGTAGAGAGTTAATGAAAGTGTAAACCAGGTCCTAGCACAGCGCTTGGCATATTGGGTGCTCAATAAATGTGCTTTCCACATTTATTCCACTCTTCTTTTTAGTAAACAGACCTTCATAGTTTCAAGAAATTCTCTCTCCTGAGTGTAATTTTTCTATGTCAGGGAGTCAAATTTCCTTTTGTTTGGGAAGAACTGTCTTTTCCATCATTAAATTGCTGGAAATTTCAAAGGCATGGGCCTGAGAGCTCGTGGATCATGGGACAGTCAGAGCCTGCATGAACAATGGTGATCCCGGGGGACGGCTCCTGTCAGGGTCGCTCCTCGTCTGGCCTCCCCTTCCTTCCGACATGGCCTTGTCATCTGTTGGGCACCCGGGGCTTCTCCTGGGTCTGGCACACAGTATG